>VDFB02105108.1:0-18482 GCA_007258455.2 Sequoia sempervirens | reverse complement strand
TTAAAACTAGCGGGGTTCTATCCAAGGGGGTTTGATCTAAGGTAGTTTGATCAAACCCTCTTCAATTGTAATTATTTAAATTGAAATTTTTAAGGCTTAAATCATTATATTTTTTAAAAATATGTGATTTTAGCAAAAATCAAAATCTCTCAGAAATTGTAAACTAGCTTTGTGGGATCACCCGAGGGAGAAATTAATTTCCTACATCCACCTTATTCAGCCAACAAGGTAGTTAGTATGATAATCATAGTATCACAACATAATATAAATCATTCACTAACATCACAAAGATAATAAATTCATATTTATATCTTTCTAATCAATAACTAAATAATAATCTCTTATGTCTTAATATAATAAAGTAGAACAATCGTAGAATAAATATTTTCAAACATAGTTTTGGTGCCATAATTTAAACTACATGTATCAAAGTATCTAACGTAAAGTTCGTTAACATAGCATAGTCAAATTGGTCCAAAAATGGGTTGTGACACCTGTCATTGGACACTTGGGATTGTGGAATATGTTCCATAAGGATTTTCACTTCTTACTAAAGGAATAACATATAAGTTTTTTGTTTAGTTTTTTAGTTGAGTTGATGCATCCACTTGTCTTGGTTCAAGGTAGGTGATGGATAGGTATGCATAATTTGACTATTACAATTTCCTAGTTATAAGTTCATTTACAATTGGAAGTATTGATTTGGTTAAGGATTAAAAAATATCAAGTTTTTATATAATCTAATTATTTTGGTTGAAGCATAAGATTCATTTGTCCTTGCTAGTTTGGATAGCTTGTTTGATTTAGTTGATGACGTCTCACTCTAATTTTTTTGGTTTCATACCTATTCCAATTTGGTTGAGGGCGATCCCACAATAGTGGTTTACAATTTTTGGCCAAACTGGACACTGAAATAATTTTTTTAAAATAAATCTTTAGTTTCAGGCACATATAGCGGCTAAATTGTGAGGAATTTGAAGATGATGCAAACTAGAGTTTCGTGATATTTTTTCTGTAGATTCTAAATTTTTTTTTCAAAATTTTTGGAATCAGATTGCACTTCTTCTTCCATCTCCCTCAAAAACTGGTTTTTTTCAAAAAATAACATTTTTAAAAAGTGACACTCACCAGATAATGTATAAACTTTTTTCCATGAAGGATAAAATTCATAAATTTTCTCGAATTAGATTTTAACCTCATATCGAAAGCTCCAATTCTTATATTAGATATTTTTATTTAATGAAGTTTCAAAGTCAAACCACAATTTATTACAATTCAGACATAGTGTGACTCAGATAACGTGGTAACTGAGCTTTGTATGTATCGAAATTCAATTTTTATTTATTTATTGTTGGATCAAGGACTCCAACATCTAGTGCACTCATATTTTTCAAAAAAAAAATTGATAATCTTCTATTTTTCCACATGTGCAGAATAGAGAGCTTCATTTTTCGTGAAAAACCTATGTTTAATAAAACTAAAAAATAAAATATAATAATAAAACAAATTTATTAAAACATACTTTTGTTTTGGGGAAGCTTATAAATAACTAATGCATACTTATAAAATGTAAATTTCTTAGGAATGAATCTTCATTCTTTGATCCCTCTAAAAGGTAAAATCAAAGTGTTTTATCAGGATTTTGATAGGTGTAAAGGAGACGAGCTGTTATAGGTATGGTTTAAAACTAGCAAGGTTCTATCCAAGGGGGTTTGATCTAAGGTAGTTTGATCAAACCCTCTTCAATTGGAGTGCTTTAAATGGAACTTTTAAAAGCTTAAATCATTATATTTTCTAAAAATATGCTATTTTAGCAAAAATCAAAATCTCTCAGAAATTGTAAACCAACTTTGTGGGATCACCCTTGATATGATACTCAATTTTAATTTATTTAATATAACTCAACTACAATAAATCTAGGGATCTCTAAGAAGCTTCTTCAAAATCTATCTCATAAAGCATTTCCAAAATTAATGCAACAAATAGAAAATCCAATCCCCATAAATGCTACTTAATAAAATTATATATGATTTGATTGGGAAATAAAATCATTAAATTGTCTCCTCACTACTACAAATTGAATGAATGTTTCTTTTGGATCCATAATTTTCCCAAATTATCTTAAGAAAGAATTCTTTAACTCAACCCATGAGTATATGGAATTTGATGGAAGTTTTGTTATCAATGATAGGTTGTATCACTAAATTTTCTAATAAACAAATATAAAGTTACATCCTCATGTCTACCTTGAGTCATTATCATTAAATCCTTACACGCCTTCACATGTTCAAGTATATTTTCTCCAACCTTTGGATTGAAAATGATAAGCTAGTTATATACATTCATAAGGATTTAGTAAAAACTCCTACATATACACACAAGGTTGCATATTCAAACTAACTCAATCTAATCCATGAAAATTGATTGACAAATTTCATTTTGTGGAGAATTTTTGCATTAAATTTTTTTCTTGTGTGTCATTTAATTCTCTTTTTTTTGAGTTGTTGGGTATGTGCAGGATCATGATGGGCCAAAAAGTGGCAATATGATAGGTATTTGTAGGGTATGTGGCTTCCATAACTTTGAACCAAAATATGGATGAAAATGAAAAGGGTTTCCTTTTAAAGGAGATTCTCATAACCAATATCTATGCTTTACTCCTTAGAATCCCACACAACATTTATTATTCATTTTCATTTGAATTACTTACTCAAAGTGTTGATTGATAGGCTGATCGAAAGCATCTATAGCTTCAACGGTATTAAGATTTTTGAATCCAAAACATGCATCACATCTCTATGCTTCCACATACCATAGGATTAAAAAAAGAAAAAATAGAATTTCATTGTAAGTTTTGAAGCCAAGTTATGTTTTATCAAACAGATACAAGTTTTATATTTTTATGGAAAGTTGTAATAAAAAAATCATATAATTAATTATTTCATTTGGAAAAATTACAAAGGCATCACATCCTGATATACATGAGTCCCTTCATTTATGTCTAAAACCTATAAATTTCTTATTTCATTTTATTGTGGTAGGTTGTTGTAATGTGACAGACACCTACTTCTCATTTTCCTTCTTCCCAAAATTTAAGTGCATCACAATGCATTTAGAATTCCCCCAAATTTCTTTTCACACCAAATTGTGATTCTTTTTAAATAAACAGGTAGTAGTTTAGAAACTACATTCAATTTGCTACAGATTATATTCTTACATATTTTTGAAATAATATAGATAACTTATTCAAATTTTTACATCAAGTTGCCTAACTCTGATTTTTCTGAATTTTTTGCCACTTAAGGGCCTGTTTTTTCCATGATGATCCTGCACACACCCTGTTATAATTTTATAATTTTACTTTATTTTTATTTTTCTGATTAAATTTTTTAGCAAGGTTTAAAGATAATTAAAAAATTAAAAACAATATTTTTTCTTGTGAACAGTTTTAATATTAAAATTTGATGGCTCTTTTTCTAGCGCTATTTTTGTTCATGTGTGTTTTGACATACCAACATGTGTTTTAATTGAAAAGGTTCCCATACTTAATGGTGGATATAATCAAGATTCTTCATTTGAACAAACATCAAATCCTTGATGAACATCTTATCAATGCTCTCAACTAGGTACCTTGAAAAGCATACCAAAATTAATTACATCACAACTACAATAAATTAATTTAAACTAGAGAATTATAGGATGGAGAGATTTTCCTCATGGAAAATTAGAAGAGTATGAAAAAAAGTGAAAAGAGAAGATTCATGCCATCATTTTTAAGTTTTGATATAGAGAATACAAGATGGAAACACCAAAATTCCATGAGATAGACGAACCTATGAATATTGTCCATCTTAACTATTTCTATTATTGAGCACATAGCAACCACCTTTCACAATTGAGATTTTTTTAAATAGTAAAGAGATATAAATTCATCCAATGGTGAAAACCACCTAGATAGTGGTACCTTGGAAAATATAGAAATAGGCATCTTAGATAGCAAGAAATTCCTCTTATCCCTACACACTCATCACCTCATCATTCATCACTTCACCTCCATTTCAATCCTCCTTTGTCCCCAAATCCCATTCAGCTTGGATGGTTTACTCAAGTTCACTTTCATCCTTCATCATATATCTATTACACAGCCATATTCCACTCATCTCATTTTTTCCCTACATAAATACACTCAATCATATACCATATTTCTCATTCAATGATCCTCCATCCATATTCCCCCTCCCATACACACCTTCCTCTCATAAATCCATTAATTCACTATTCACTTCATTTGCATCTCCTTTCACTAATGCATATTCTCCTTTCCTTATTTTTGTGTTTAATTATGGAGATCCACTCAACTAACATTCTCAAAATATTTTACATTTATATTCCACCACCCACTCCATGGCCTTCCATTTCATCCCTACCCCTTGCATCCTTTAACCATTTAGGACATAAGACATTATGTATTTCATGTTTGCTCCTTGTTTAGACCATGCCACTATCCCCCTACCATCTTTGTATCTATTTCACCCTTATCCTCCCATCCATCTCCTCCACCTAGCTTCAAATTTCACATTGGTTTCTACTTCATGTATTTTCTACATTTCTATTTGATCATCTACATTTATTTATGTTTAGTCATTACCCATAGGCCTATTGCACCATAGAGCACACCATCATGGTCACCATAATATTTTATATCATTGTGTGCCATGGCAATGTTCCTTTTGAATCACTATGATATTTGTAACTTGTGTGTTTTCATGTCCATCCTTATGTACATGATTCCCATCATATTGATCTATTATATCATAGTGCACAATGTCAATGTTATAGCCAATAATAGGTTGCTCTTGTCCCAAGATGCTACTTCTAAAACATTCATAATTTCCAATCCTTCTATTATCCTCATTTCCCCTTTCCCATTCTTGAATAATCCAATCATATAATCATCCTTCTTTTTATATTCTAATCCACTTCTCTAAACTCCTCATTCATCTCATCTATCTTTTATCCCCAAATAACATGCCATCATAACTCTATAATCAATAATCACTAGACATCATCATCAAACATGTACATTCATGAAATATAACATCATCTAATAAAATCAATGACATTAATTAACAAGCCCAATCCTTATCCATCATCTATCCTCTCACCATTATGTGTAAATCAGCTCAACGTATTCATCTCAAATGATCTTTTGTTCAACATGACCTGGATCTACTTATCATCCATCTAATCTTACTTTGGATTTTCAAGGGACCTCCCCAAGCCTTATTTAGCCTTACAAATCTCTTAAGGGTGCATCCAATCTATCATCATCATCCTCTTTCTTCTAAGAAATCGGGGAAACCTACCACAAAAGCTTTATTTTTTCCTACCTTTTATTTTCTTTGAAACTATGTCACTTCTCTTAGTCACAAAACTATATCAAAGAGAGTAAATGTAGACACTCCAAATTCACTCTTAATTTGTTCATGTTAACTTGAACTACAAATTAATTAAATAAACTATTATTTTATTAATTGTCCTTATAGTTAATCCTTCTTCACTAATTAATCTAATCAATTATTTTTCTTGTTTTTTGCTAAAATTAATTAATTATATCAATATAATTGGTTAACCTTAGCTCCCAATTCCTCCAACTAAATTAGTTAATTAATTCATAATTAGTTAACTGATTAGGCTAATTAAATAATGATTATCATTTTCTTATAATTTTTAAGTTCGTGTCACTACATATGGACAATATAATAAATTGTCCCTTAATACTAACCATCCAATCCATTTTTCATCGATCAAGATCTTAACTGTTCTCCTTATTACATGTATCCTTAGCCACCTCATTCCCACACATGTGTGAGTATACTAACTCATCCAACTCCTTACTCATACATGTGAGAGCATACCATCTTGAAAGCATCTTTGACTTCCAACTCACCCCTCAAACAGTCATACATGTGTGAGTATTCTCACACATATATGAGCATGTTTGATCTTCTACCTCACCTTCCACTTGGTCTCTTCTCATTGTCTCTCAATTTTTTTTATCAAACCCCCTCCATTGATCAAAGGTCTTCTTACATCTCTTAACCCTTGTCAAGAGACTATTTTGATGAAAAAGGGATCATATGTTTAATGCATAAAACACTAACATCAATCATGTTTCAAGAGAACATTAGGATGCAAATCAACAAGGAGATAAGGTTGAATTTCAACCATGAAGGTGAGTCAATTAGCCCTAGATCTGATCTTATTGTGCCTTGGAAATTGATTGGAATTGAATTTCTTTAATTAACCCAATTAAACTATGTGCCCTAATTTGTAAATGCAAGATTTTGATAATAGAGAAATCAAATAATAGAAAATCTTGGCAACAGATCTAAAAAAGCCAGAGTTCTATGCACATGTCTTGCAAGTTTGAAGTTGATTTGGCAGGATTGAGTCACCTTAGGTGACTTTGTCCTTGTAGGCTTGTTTTGGATCTAAAAAATTAGACCTATAACTCTCTGTCTACCCTTTGATTCCTACTTTACAAAATTTTCTCTTCAAATCTAAAATATAATAAATCTAAAAAAAAATGTGGGGTGGCTATTTAGAAGTCTTCCTTAGTCAAACCCATGTTTTGGTATTTCTACCTCCACAAATAGCCAATGAGCTGATTGATAAAAGTGTATGTGCTCTAACCTTAAGTGTACCTAAGGTTGTTATGTGCTAAAATGCATAAAAACCCTACTCAAGTGTATTAGAGAAATACTCCTATATGAAAAATGACAAGATCTACCTAAGAGAAAGAGAATATCCTTAGTAAATCTAAAACACAATGATACCTCACCTTGGGCAGCAAGCAGAATGAAGGTTGAAGATGAGAACACTTAGCAAATGAGTCATTAGATTGTAGAAAATGGCCAAGAGCACTTTCCAAACCTAGAATCCATTGTGCCCTTCTATTGGCATCAAACTCCAATCATTGAATAAGACTTGATAAAATCACAAAATATGCTTGAAAACTTGCAAATTCAAATGTATTTGGTGGAATATAGTGATCTCTTGCTTCTTTTATTTCTCCATTTTTTCAATTAGTTTTCGTCTGATGAAAAGACTAGGTATTTATTAGCATTTAATCTATTTTCTTCAAAATTAGATCTTCATAGCCAACTTTCAAAATTTGAAATTCAAATGATAAATTGGTGTCCTCGACATATTTAATTTATGAGGCTAAATAGGGTGAACTAATTCTCCCTATGTGACTAGGTCCCAACCCCATTTTACGGAGTGTAAGGTGTCGAGAGAAAAGTATTAAATATTTTCTTGGGTTTTCTACATGTAATTTTTTGGCAAATGATTAAATGGGCCACAAAATGCATAACTTTGGAAATTAGGGCCTGATTAAGGAATGTTGAAATGCATTAATGCAAGGGCCACTCAAGTAGGTCCCAAATAAAGTGTGAAATTATACTTTCACCTAAAAAGGAGTCCAATTTCCAATGCTACAAAGACTATGAATCCTCTCCATGCAACTCAATGTTGACCTTCCATTTCATCTCTCTATCTTAGCGCTCCATTTTTCTCTTAAGAAATCTATTTAATTGAGTCTTTCCATCCTCATTTCATCTCTTATCTACATTTTATTCTTATGCTATCATTTTTACTACCAAATCATTTGTATATTACACCCTTATGCTATCAAAATAGAGACATATTATCAAAGGACATCGACATTCAATAAATTGGAGCACATTCACACATCATAATGGAGGTATAATGCACTTCATTTACTTTGTATTTTTTAGTTATTTATCTTCCACTGTTTTCTCTATCACAAGTGTGACCATTTATTTGAGACGTTGGGTTGGTTATCTTTATCGATCCATTGCATGTAGGTCAAACAAGGGGTTCATAGCTACTTCTAAAGGGTTGACCAAGGAGAACTTCACCTTAGTGATCCAACAACCTTCCGAAGAAATTTCTAAATCAACCCTTAATATTTAATGAAGAGTAAAATTTGAGAATAATTGAGGAACATAAATGTGAAATTTCTCATAACAAATAGATACATGACATAGGGTAGATCTATGCTCATGTAAGTGACCCAAACATACAAAAATGATTTCGGAATGGTCATAATTTGGCACAAAATCTAAGGTAAATGATTGCCACATTATTTATTTTTCCATAATAGAACAACAAAGTTCAATGCCACATTAAATTCACTCACCCATATCAATTCTAAAATTAATTAAATTCAAATTCATTACATTTAATTTCCCGACTTAACATTTAGTTCTCAATTATTCTATCTCTTATTCTAAATTAATTTGATGACATTTTCTTACACTATAATACTATATTTAGTCTCTTGGAAGTCTAAGTACCTAAAACTTCATCTATTGAAAAAGGAAATAATCAGAGGTGTCGAATCATCCAAAGAGCTCATCCAAAAGTTCAAATATAGATACAAACTTTTTCCACTGCAATAAAAACTAGCAATTGCACCTTGGTGTGCAATGGGTACGCCGAAAAAGCGTGGAAGGTTAATTTGAGAAATTGTTGGTCTTTTTTTTTGCTTACATTTATGTTCTACATGAGGTTAGTTGGTAGGTCATTTAGCAAATGATTTTTGTGCAACAAAGGTCTCAATGGAGAATTTATAGCTTCAAATCAGGTATGCATCCACTTACAATGAACCAAACATGACTCAAACAATTTAGGCTTTGAATGAGAAAGATAATCAAGTTTCATTAACAATAGGCTAGTGCTATGATTGCAATAGGGAAATAGGGAGAGAGAGGTAGGGTTAGGGATATATAGAAGGAGAGATAGAATGGGGAAGAGTCAAGCAAACTCAGACAGGGAACATATCACAAGGTATAAATTAACATGGAAATTGGAATGAAATTCAACTATATGTAGTAAAACATGACAACTAAGCACCATGGGGAAAAAGTACAATTAGATCCATAGAGTGAAACTAAGAAATTGCCTCAAACAGAGGGTAAAAATGACAACTAAGATAGTTAAAAATTTAGATCAGTAGATTGCAGTAAAGAATCCAACACGAATATAGGACAATTTAGATCAGAAGACACTAAATCTTGCTTAGATTTGAAAAATTACTTTTCAAATTGGAACATATCTGAAGGAGATTAAGAAAATATAACACAGATTAACCGAAAGTGCTTTCCTCTACAAATGTTGGCTACTGAGCTAAATACAGAGATCAATTAAAATGATGGAAACAATTCTAATATCCCTGGATACATGTCCACCAGAGCATTTCCAGCTATAATATCTCAAAATTAAATCCTCCTTTTGTGATGCTTGAAGATGGATGTCCATACCCTGTTCCAAAGCTCCCATTCTGGCACAGGCAGGGAGGAAACTGGCGAAGGTTGTGGAATTTGACTTTACACCTGCTAATTGCATATACTTGAAAGTTTCTAAAGCCTTCTCAACAAATCCATTTTGTACATATCCTGCAATCACTGCAGTCCATGAGATGACATCTTTTTTAGGCATTATGTCAAACAGTTCACGTGCATGGGCAAGGAGGATGCTAGCAAAGTTTGTGGAATTTGGCTTTAAACCTGACAGTTGCATCTTCTTGGAAATTTCTAGAGCCTTTTCAACAAATCCATTTTGTGCATATCCAAGACTACGTCTCTCAGCGTGTCAAACACTTCACGTGCCTTGTCTATGCTTCCACATTTAGGATACATGTCTACCCGAGCAGTTGCAACTATATCTAAAAAAAACTCCTCTATCCTTTATGATTTGATGGATGTCCATACCCTGTTCCAAAGCCCCCATTATTGCACAGGCAGGGAGAATGGTAGCAAAGGTTAGAGTCTAGATTTACACCTACCAATTGCATTTGCTTGAAAGTTTGGTGCCTTATTTCCTCACTTCGGTGCAATCAGTAATAGAGGACATAGTCATCAAACCCCAAAAACAAAACGCGCTCTATCATTTCAAATCCTAAATATCCGCCAGTTGTAGGTGCGGACCTACATACAGGAACAATGCAGAACGAACAAAACATGCAAATGATCTCGGTAGCACGAATTCACAGGGAAGCGTATATCTGTAAAGGTATAGTAAAGATAAATGCCCTTAGAGCCTTACATGGTGACTTGTGGATTTTTGAGAACCATGAGGAAGCATCCAACAAAACATACTAGGCTGAAATGGTCTTCACAGTGATCTCTCATAAAGCTTTTAGAAGTATTTTGCATCATTTAAAGATAAACACATTCTTGAAAATAAATCTTACAGTAAATTTTATCTAAAGACATGTTCTGTGCACACATTCTCTTAAACGCTAAGAGAATCCAAACACATCAACATGTCAACTAGTGCTGTCAAGAACAAAATATGATGGTTTCCTGCCGTAGTTGCTACTATGCACTTGGAACTCTGATAATTTCAGGAACTAATCATAATAGGAAAATAACATTAATCTACGTAAACAAGCACGAATCTTACCTGCTAGTAAAATAGTAGTATGTATGCAGAAGCTGAAGCTGTGAACTGATGCAAATGTCCAACTCCGAAGGTTGCTGTTTGAATTATCCCTTAACAGCCGGCCTATTTATGCACATTGGAGGCGGCGATGAAGGGGCGGTTGAAGAAATATCAACAAAGAAATATCAGGGCGCAATCAATGCAAGCCTATGGTATTGACCTAGAACAATAGCTGTGCAACCGAGAAACAATGATAAAAAATGAAGGAAACAAATCAATGGGGTGGATGAGGTCGACAGATCTAGAACGCAATCTTCTACCACTTGCACTTGCTGAGTAGTGCGATCAAAAGATCTATGGAATCTGTGATTATTGTGGCATTTAAAGCAAAGATTTGTCTGGCAGGCTCAGCGACTGGCGAGAAAAGCAGCGATACGAACAGAAAAGCGAAAATATAGTTGACGTAACAAAAATAAACGATCAAAATGCGTCGGAAAAATTGGACGGGTGAAATTATTTTTATCGTCTCCCGAGGAGTTTCAGTCGTTGATGGGAAAAAATAGTCTGGCGCAGTTCATAGTAGGATACGCCTTCGGCGTAAATAAATAAAGAAAAATAAACCTTACGACATGACTCAAAATTTTAATATATTGAAAAAAAGGAAAAAACAAGATGTCAGCAACTACTTACAATGAATGTAGTTGTTGAATCGTGGAGAGAGCTCAAATATACATACAAGCCGTTTGCAATCAAGACAAAAAAGGAAAAAGAAAAAAATGATCTTATGACACGCATTGGGAGTAGGGATGCCCTCTATTTCCAACACTCTTCGGACCAGTTGCCTCCTTTTAAGTCCATTCAATTCTCTATTAAGTTAGGTAGGTGAAGGATACGTGAGCTGCAAAAATTGGTTTCCCGAAGAAAATACAGATTCAGAGGATTTTGACTGTCATATACATATATATAAAAATAATGCATATATTTGGCTGTTGTACATATAATAATGTACATGTTGGACAGTGGCAATGCACGTGGGATTATTATATATGAACTTCCGGACGTATGGCGTGAGTTCAAAGATGCCTCCAAGAAATTTCCAGATTGCCCTCATGTTGAAACCTAATTTTCAAAGAAAAAGTTTGAATGCTTTTCACCCTTCTTTCGCTTGACATGACTTCATAGGTGGAAAAAATGTTTCTAACTGCTTCCATGGAGACCTCCACCGCCTGGTAAGTCTTCATCGTGCCCAGGAAATATAGAAATCTCAAATTTCTACAAACCAGCAAATGCCAGAAGGCTTTTGTTTTTAGAGTGGAAAGTGGACCCTTCTCTTAAACACCGACATAGATTCGTTTGTGAAAGAGAATATCCCAGAGACAGTACGCCTAAATCTGACGGTCCACCCTCTCTGCCAAGTAAACTTTTTGTGATAGTTGTTCATTCAAAATTGTCTTTCGAATGTTTTAACATGTTTTAGAACCTCGTATAATTTTTCACATTTTATATACAATCTTTTATGTAATAGTCTTTTCAAAATGATAATTAAATTTAAATACTCATCAAATTTGGGCCTTCGTTATGGAAAGAAGAGTTGAATAAACAATTCTCTGGCCACATAGTCAATATTCATGTCTGTGAAATAGACTTTTTTATGACAGTTGTTCACTGAAAGATACTTTTCATATAATTTTTAACATTTTATATAAGTGCTTTGCTTTCATTTCATTGACAAATATTTCTGAATACAAACACAGGCCGGCTGCTATCGTGAATGTAATTAAAAGCATTCATTCATTCATACAACCATCAAATTTAAACCGTCCATTTAAGAAAGAAGAGTTGACTAAACAATTGCCTGGCCACGTGGTCAATATTCATGGGAAATATATGCCATGGACCACCGGCAAGTATGCTATAAAATGGCCTGCGCATTTTGCATCCATTCCTACATATTGGGAAAGCACCCATACATTCTTCTCAGTCCATAACTGGTCCAACTTGAGGGTTTACAGTTTAATAGCTATATTTTTATATTAGTTGTTTGGGATTTGTGGGGACAATGGCATCCACAGATGAGGTAGTTGTTGAGGAAACTGGTGAGAGAGAATTGGTTGATGGGGATGAAGGAACAGTTAGAGCAGAGGAGGAGGCCTCTCATGGCAGACTCAAAGAGAGGCGCTTCTCTCGGGTGGACTCGTTGGATGTGGAGTCCAGCAGAGTTCCAGGAATGGGCCATGCTCAGGTAGCTATAAAATTTTCTCAAATTAGAGTTTCAAATTTGTGTTGTAGTCGAGTCTGTTTTCTATTGACTTCTGGTCCTTCTTGTCGGCTCATTTGATAACCGATTAGTTACACTGTAGATTCATCTACCAAGTTACGCCCTTGTGGGTATAGACTATAGAATTCAGGCGGGGGTGGCAGGTCTTAGAATGGGAAAGAGTTTTATGATGATATATGTGATTGTGGTGTTTCTCAGATGTTGAGCATGGCCGCAGTTGTGCAACTGGCGTTTCAGAGTATTGGTGTGGTTTATGGAGACATAGGAACGTCGCCGCTTTATGTCTATGCGAGTACTTTTCCGAATGGCATCCATCATCCCGATGACGTTCTTGGGGCTTTATCTTTGATCATATATTCTCTCACTCTTTTGCCCCTCATCAAATACGTTTTCATTGTACTGTGGGCCAATGATAATGGAGATGGTAAGAAAGTAACAACTTTAGGTTCCATTTTGTGTCTAAATTATACATTCTTTTTGGGACAAATCTGTGTTCTAACTATGAAGGATGATTGCTGTTGCAGGTGGAACGTTTGCTCTTTATTCGTTGATATGCCGCCATGCAAAAGTTAGCATGATACCCAATGACCAAGAAGAAGACCGGAAACTCTCTTCATATAAGCTTGATGTTGCAAGCAGACAACCCAACAGAGCCATGAAGATAAAGGAAGCTCTGGAACAAAGCAACGTTGCCAAGAGAAGTTTGTTAGTACTAGCCCTTGTGGGAACCTGCATGGTTATTGGAGATGGCGTGCTCACCCCTTGCATCTCTGGTACTCTACATAATCCACAATAAATCCGTCAGATTGTACAAAAATTACATAATTTTTTCCCCTCATCTGTTCAAGTAATCTCACTAACACTTATTTGTTTATATATTTTAGTTCTCTCAGCAGTGGGAGGAATCAAGACGGTCGACAAATCGCTCAACCAGGGTGAGTATATGACTTCTCCACACATATAATCTTTTGAACAGGACAAGGGTCATCCATGGGTGTCTGACTTTATAATTTCTTTCTCATCCATGTTTATCTGGCTTCGTGATTTTTTGTCATCCATGTGTATCTGACTTTATGATTTCTTTGCAGATGTAGTGGTGATAATCTCTGTGATTATTTTAGTTCTTCTCTTCTCCGTCCAGAGCTTCGGAACCAATAAAGTTGGGTATATGTTCGGCCCTGCGATATTACTATGGTTTTTGCTTATTGGGTCGATCGGCGTCTACAACTTGGCCAAACATGACACGGCTGTCCTTCGTGCCTTCAATCCCATGTACATCATCGACTACTTTAGAAGAAATCCTAAAGAAGCCTGGATTTCCCTGGGAGGAATTGTTCTTTGCATTACAGGTATGTAATATCATACCCACTTTTTCTTTCCTCAGTAACCTTGATCGTGTAATCAAAGTAAATTGATTGCATATTTATCGTGCAGGAACTGAGGCCATGTTTGCAGACCTGGGTCATTTTTCAGTTCGATCTATTCAGGTGAGCTCCACTCTTGACAGACATAGAAGCTTTGTTCAAGCATTGAATTTGAAGTTCACATAAACTAACTTACACTTGTGATAAAATTGTTCAGATTGCATTTACCGGAATAGTTTATCCCTGTTTGATATGTGCCTATGTGGGGCAAGCTGCATACCTTCGAAGGTTTCCAGAAAATGTATCAGACTGTTTTTACAAGTCAATTCCAGGTAAAGTATTGCATAATTGCTTTTACTCACGAATGTCGGAAAACCAAAATGGTAGAAGAAGAAACTTTGAACTATGATGAATGAGGTATTGAAAATATGTTTTTTAATGATTCAGATCCTCTGTACATCCCCATGTTTGTTGTCGCCGTTTTGTCTTCGATTATTGCGAGTCAAGCAATGATATCGGCCACATTTTCCATAATAAAGCAATCCATGTCCATGGGATGCTTTCCTCGAGTTACAATTGTCCACACATCTCCAAAATATGAAGGGCAGGTGTACATCCCTGAGATCAACTACATTTTAATGGTTGCATGTGTAATTGTCACCGCTTCTTTCAAAGACACAACCAACATCGGCAATGCTTACGGTATACAGCGACTTTTCAGGATATAATGAAGATAAGATCATTTTCCTACTGCATAGAAATATTTTAAAATGTTTCTAATTTGGCATGTTGATGCAGGCATAGCTGTGGTCGCAGTGATGATAGTGACCTCAGCCTTCCTCGCCCTTATAATGCTTATGATATGGCAGACACGGCTGTTAGTGGTGGGCGCCTACTTGGTCGTATTTGGAGCAATAGAGCTTATCTTCTTCTCGTCAGTGTTGTGGAAGTTCAAGGAAGGAGGGTACCTGCCTTTAACTTTTGCAGCTGTATTATTGTTTGTAATGTACGTATGGCATTATGTGCATGCAAGGAGATACGCATACGAGGTGGAGCAAAAAATGTCGGTGGATTACGCGACAAGCCTTGGTCGAAGTGTGGGTGTGAGCAGAGTTGCAGGCATGGGGCTTCTCTACACAGAATTAGCACAAGGGGTCCCCGCTATATTTTCACACTTCATAACAAACCTCCCAGCTTTGCATTCTGTAGTTGTATTCGTTTGTTTCAAGTGTCTACCCGTGAACACCGTTCCAGCAGAGGAACGCTTTTTGTTTCGACGGGTGGGTGATAGAAAGTCCAAGATGTACCGGAGTATTGTAAGGTATGGCTACACCGACACTCCGACGGGTAGTCTGGAATTCGAAAATCTGTTGTTAGAATCGCTGAAGGAGTTTATACAGTCAGAGAGTTTGTGGGTTGATACGCCTTCTCATTGTAAACATAGTGAGGAAGATGAAAGCATGGAGCAGTCTAGTACAGAGAGCGCAGAGCAGGAATTGGATTTTGTAGAAAAGGCCAGAGAAGCTGGCGTGGTGTACTTGCTTGGACACAGCGAGGTGAGGGCAAGCAAGGATTCTTCATTGCTCAAGAGATTTGTGGTTAACTATGCATATGATTTCCTCAAGAGAAATTCAAGGCAGATGACGGAAGCTTTAGAGATTCCAAACAAGAATTTGTTACAAGTCGGAATAACCTACTACATCCGATTTGATCTCATCTACAGAATATCTTCTTTGACTTGAATTCTTTTCCATATTTAATGAAAATGATGAGAACATGTTTGTACAACCAGCAAGCAACGTGTGTTTTACTGGCGGTGACGAGTTGGTGCTAATGACGAAGGGAAAGGGCGATTTTATGATGTCCTTCCCCAATCAAAACTTTACAGAGAATGTACATAGATGATTATTATAGTTTTAATTTATGAGATTATTATTTTTTTTGGTTTAGTAATTGTAATGGTAAAAATTGTATATTCTATTGGAGGGTCCAATTTGTAAGTATCATTTTTATTTTTTTTCAATAGCATGAATGGACAAAATGATAATATAAAAAACTTATTCATCAAAAAATTGTTTATCTCATACTTTGTATATTGATGTGTTCATTTTAACTTGGTTTGTGTTTTGTGCAATAATTATTTAGTATTAAACTTACAAAAATTATTTCAATATTTATTGATTTAAACTTTTTTCCATCTTGAGTGTTTAAATTCAATGTATAGTTTATCATTTTCTTATATTAGTTTGATTTTGTAATGGTGAATTTGACTCTAGTTAGATATCACATCATGAAATGGAACACAACTAGAATTTTAGCACAAAATCAATTCCTACACTTTAAATTCAAATTTTAGAATAGAACCCTCACTATTAACTTTCAACTAGTCATTGCTTACCAATTCGAATGCGAAATATTACAAATTGTGTTCTATAATGTTGTGTAATTTAAGAATAATCCCTAAGCCATTATGATCATCGAGCAAACATTGGGATATCACTAACACAAATCAAGATAGATCATTTGAAAAGTGGTGCATCAACACTCGACATTAAAAAATTTATACCTAGTATCAAATAGACATGTTGAAAGATTGTTTGTTGTCTTCAATTGTTGTTCATTAAATATTGAATTGACTCACCTAAAATTTTGAATGAAGAGAGCATGACCCTCACTTGAAAATCTCCTTAAAGAGGTTTATCAACACTACACAACAATTATTACATATCTAAATATTAAAGAGGTTAGGAAACCAATTTTAGACTGTAAAACCCAAAATATTTCTTTTGCATATAGAGGATCAATTTCATAAAAGATAAATTGATTTCGTAATGCAAAAATCAACCCAGACTTTTCAATGGTTAATCTTTTGATTTAGAGGTCATCATTTGACATATTATATACTCCTAACATAATGAGAAATCATTTTGGCATGCCCGTATTAGTATCAAAGCTAAAGCTATTTGTCATTGTTTTGCTTATTAAAATCCCCACTTTTATTACTGTATTTATTTACTGATTGATAAAAGTGTATGTTTTGGTATTTCTACCTCCACAAATAGCCAATGAACTGATTGATAAAAGTGTATGTGCTCTAACCTTAAGTGTATCTAAGGTTGTTATGAGCTAAAATGCATAAAAACCCCGCTCAACTGTATTAGAGAAGGATTCCTATATGAAAAAAGACAAGATCTACCTAAGAGAAAGAAAATGGAAAGATCTACCTAAGAGATATAAAAACAATGATACCTCACCTTCGGCAGCAAGTAGAATGAAGGTTAAAGGTGAGAACACTCAACAAACGAGTCATTAGATTGTAGAAAATGGCCAAGAGCACTTTCCAAACCTAGAATCCATTGTGCCCTTCTATTGGCATCAAACTCCAATCATTGAATGAGACTTGATAAAATCACAAAATATGCTTGAAAACTTGCAAATTCAAATGTATTTGGTGGAATGTAGCGATCTCTTGCTTCTTCTATTTCTCCATTTTTTCAATTAGTTTTCAATTGATGAAAAGACTAGGTATTTATTGGCATTTAATCTATTTTCTTCAAAATTAGATCTCGATAGCCGACTTTCAAAATTTGAAATTTAAATGAGAAATTGGTGTCCTCGACATATTCGATTTATGAGGCTAAATAGGGGGGCTAATTCTCCCTAAGTGACTAGGTCCCAACCCCATTTTATGGAGTTTAAGGTGTCGAGAGAAAAGTATTAAATATTTTCTTGGTTTTTCTACGTGTAATTTTTTGGCAAATGATTAAATGGGCCACAAAATGCATAACTTTGGAAATTAGGCTTGATTATGGAATGTTGAAATGCATTAATGCAAGAGCCACTCAAGTAGGTCCCAAATAAAGTATGAAATTATACTTTCACCTAAAAAGGAGTTCAATTTCGAATGCTACAAAGACTATGAATCCTCTCCATGCAACTCAATGTTGACCTTGTATTTCATCTCTCCATCTTAGCCCTCTATTTTTCTCTTAGGAAACCTATTTAATTGAGTCTTTCCATCCTCATTTCATCTCTTGTCTACATTTTATTCTTATGTTATCATTTTTACTACCAAATTATTTGTATAGTACACCCTTATGCTATCAAAATAGAGACATATTATCAAATGACATCAACATTCAATAAATTGGAGCACATTCACACATCATAATGGAGGTATAATGCACTTCATTTACTTTTTGTATTTTTTAGTTATTTATCTTCCACTGTTTTCTCTATCACAAGTGTGACCATTTATTTGAGACGTTGGGTTGGTTATCTTTATCGATCCATTGCATGTAGGTCAAACAAGGGGTTCATAGCTACTTCTAAAGGGTTGACCAAGGAGAACTTCACCTTAGTGATCC
>VDFB02105107.1:0-17784 GCA_007258455.2 Sequoia sempervirens | reverse complement strand
GACAAATTTCTCTAACAAATTATTGTGGGGTATAGTTGATGATGTCCCTAAAAAGGGGTTTGAGAATGGGTTGATGAATTTGCTTGGATTAGCCATCTTTTCTCTTCTTTCCTTTTTGATCTTTTTTCAACCATGTATTGTATGCTCAAAGTGCAAGTGATGAAAAAGCTAAGTCTATGGATGCCTAATCTATGTTTTTGGGATTTTCTAAATATCAAGGATGAATGTATTCAGCTATTTTTTTTTGTATTTTCTCTGCAAATATGGTATGTCTAAAATGGCGCTATTCTAAGATGACAGTGTCTAAATATGCAAAGGTCTATGTGATCAATTTGGAAGATTCTAAAAGAGGTTGTCTATCAGCTAAAGTATAACCCTCATTTCAATTTAGTTTTGACAAGGAACCTATGTAGGACTAGGACTAAAAGATAAGGTGAACTCCCAAGCTAGATTGATGAGCTGGAAGGATTCACATGTAGGACAAAAGATATAATGACTAGGTTCAATGAAAACATTTTTTGAATCAAGGGTTTATCCAAAGCATGAAAGGGTTCCTATCCTAGAATCTATAAAGATGATCTCTAAGGGTAGAAAAAAGACCTCTAAACCGAAGTAAGATATGTAACTAGGGTACTTATTTCTATGACTAACCTAATTCTAAAGGATGCAGCTTAGAAATTTTTGAGCAAACATTCAAGTTTCCATCCAAGATCGCTGAAAAGGGATGAGCCCGTGATACCAGTTTGACTCTTTTTTTGTAGTTTTTGACACTAAATTTAGGTTTTCGGTCCCAGGACATAATGCGTCGCTGCATCCCGCCGGTTGTGGGTGTTGTTTCTCGCCAGATTTTTCGTAAACTGCTGCGCTTTTGATAAAGCAAGACTCGGGTATCGACATATTTGGTTTTGTTTACAATAGATGTGACTTGGGATACCAATTGTGACTCAAGATCGATCGTGTGTTTTTCAAGACTTTACAAATTGGTAAAAGTTTTGTGATAGGGGGAATATGTGTCGCCCAGTTCCAGATGCACTCACATGTTTAGATACATCACAAAATATGACAAGTGTGGATTTTAAATTAGATGAACTTTTCCACCAAGAAAAAATGTGAGCTAACTGGAAGATGTGACATGGTGTGGTGTAGAACATCAATACACACACAATTTAAAACAATTCATCCTTGAAGGAAGCATAGAATTAGGAAAATAGGGTTACCGTAAGCCTTATGATTGAATAAGGCCTTTGAGCCCATTAATGATTTAATTAGAGGTATTTTAGGTTATTTAGTTCAAAAAATACAAAAGGTTACATAATAATGTACTCCTATTGTCAACAAATGGTTAAAAGTGAAAAACTAGGCAATTAGGGGTCTAATTGGTTAAAAGTTGGTTTCCAATGTCCACCTAATTAAAATGTCAGTTGGAGGACATTGGGAATGGTTTTTGGATGTTAAATAAGCCTCTCATGTTTGAGGCATGGTTGTTGAATCATTTTCTTTGAAGTTCTAATGAAAAAAGTGGCTATTTTCTGGAAATCTCTGTGTGTAAATTGCTGCTAAAACGTGTGGTACGACCTCTATACGACCTGTACGGGCTCAAACCTGTTATGGTTGGAAATAGGAAAGTTTCATCTTTCATTTGGTGTTGATTTGACATAATTTCATTGAGTATAGAAAAAGTTATAGCCATTTTAGCAGGGGCAGGTCTGAAACCCTCAAAACAAGGGTTTTGGTTGAAAATGGCTCTTCCTTCCATCTCCACATTGTAAAAATGTTGATTCTCGGTGGGATGGAAGGTAATTGTGTAAATTTTCATATTTAGTTTTTTCTAGAGAATGGAAAGGTGTGTGGAGGAGTTTATGCATTGACTAGGTCTGGCATCTTCATGTGACAGGCCTAATTGGTGAAGCAAAAAGTGAGTTTTGCTTGTTTTGTGTGGATTTTTCTTGAAGAGGCACTTAGGAATGTTGAAAATGGTTGTAATTATACTATAGGAGTCTGAATCAAGGCTTTGGGGTGAAGGGGAGAGCCTAGGTAATCAAAATCATGTTGTGATCAGCAAATTAGGCCTCTTGGAGACAGTAGTACATTGGTCCATGGTTACTCTTCCATCCACTATCAAGAGGTGAGACTTTGGGGTCTTGTAGAGGCATATCATAGCTTCCTAAATTCAGTAGTTTGAGCTTGATATAGGCTTGTGGGTGTATTTTATTTAGACTATCCTACTAGGTAGTGTTACAAGCATTCAAGGCTAAAGAGGCCTAGTGGTATGAGTAATGAACAAATGGAGTTTCCTAAGTGCTAATTAGAATGTTGTGGCCTAGTTTGGTCATTTGGAACTTGTTCAAAGTAATTCCAAGCCCTTGGTTGTGTTGAGTACAAGAACCCTAGGTGTGTTGGGTCATTTCCTTGAAGGAGTAGTGGATTGACAAAGTCCAATTAAAGGGGTATTGGAGAGAAGTTGTGCTAAGTTTGTGGTTTGATCATTTAGTTGATCATTTGATGAAGCTTACCCTGCCGACTCTGCATCAGAGTGGTATCAGAGCGAGGGAGTAGATCTCTTGAAGATTGAAGAGGCATTTGGCTTGAATCACTTGAAGATACAAGATACAATGGACTTCAAAATGTAGGATGAGAAAGAAGAACGAATGAGGCATGCTATCTTCCAGACCAGATGCAAATGCAGAGGTAAGCTATGTAAGGTACTGATTGATTCGGGTTCATTAGATAATGTTGTCTCAGAGGAAATGGTTGAAAAATTGCATTTGACAAGGCTAAAACATGAATCACCTTACAAGGCATATTGGGTAAATAGTAATCAGCATGTTGTGGTTCAAGAGCAAGCTTTTGTAGATTTTTAGATTGGTCCTTATAATGATGTTGTACTATGTGATATAATGCCTATAAGAGATTGTCATATGATACTAGGAAGGGTTTGGCAATTTGATAGATTTTCTATTCATGATGGGAGACTTAATATGTATACAATTGAAAAGGATGGGAAAAGGTATACTTTGAGTTGTTTGCAGGAAGAAGGGACACAAAGGAGGATAGGCATGTGTGGAAAAAGAGAGCTGCTGGAACAAAAGGAACTAGGGTGCAAGGGAGAGGTAGGAGGGCATAGCATAGATGCAATGAAGAAAGAAAAACACCATGAGGAAGCATTGAGGAAAACATAACGGTTTGAAGACATAAGGGAAACAAAGAAAGTGAAGGAAAAAGATGAGAAGACTTGAAAGAGCAAGGTAACCATGAATGTTTTATTGAAGATAAGGAACATGTAAGAGTTTGTTCAATGAGGAATGATAGTGTTCTAGGGCAGGCAACCATGAAGAATGCAAAGGTATATGGGACTGAGACAGAGTGTTGTGAAAAGAAGATTCTTGGGACAAAGATCCTTAGGAGAAGAGATGAGGTTATGAAGAGTGAAGAAGAGTTGCAAGAACATAAGCCATTTGGGAATGATGAAAACACAAAGGAAGAGGTGAGTTATCCACTGAATGTGCAAGAAATTGAAAAGAAGCAGGTATATGGAGATGTGATTGACAGACCTATGGATAAAGGGGTCTTAAAAATTGAGGTAAAGGTAAAGGATGTAGGTACCAAAGATGAAAAAAAAGGAACAAGTCTTGAAAGGCTTGTAGATGATGAGAAGATTATGATAGGGATAGTTTGGTGTCCTGTAAAGTTGATTGCAGACAAAAATTAGTCTAATACTGGAAATACAGAAAGTATGGACATTGGAAATACAATGGAAAAGGTGGACAGTGAGGTGAAGGTATATGAGAGAGAATCCCAAGGGGTATGGAACATGATGGAGAGTATATTGGTTGAGGTAAACTAATGTGAAAGAATGATGTTAGGAGGAGGTGAAGAACATTTAAGTTGTGTTTATGAAGTTAGTAGGACAAAGGTCCTTGAGGAAGAAAATAGAAGGAAAAGTATGGACAGTTAAGAGGATGACTTGCATAGCCCAATGATGGGGCATGAATGTAATGAGTTTGAGAGGACATTGCAGGTTAAGAACATAGTGATGAAGGAAGAAAAAGGTCTGATGCAAGGCCTTAATAGGGATAACAATTTTATGATAGACAAAGACATGACAATCAGCCAATTAGAATGGCAAGAAATAGTGAAGGGAAATGTGAAAAGGATAGTGCAAAAGTATGAAGAAAAGGTTGTCACCATGAAGGGTGAAGTGAATAGGATGAAGATTTTATTAGGGGTCTCTATGAGGACAGGGACTAAGAGTGCAGGGAAATCAGAGTTAGGCCATGAGAAGGCTAAAGAGTTTGTGAAGTCTCCACTTGAAATGGAGAGAAGAGGAAGGATTGAGGTAAGGGCAGAGAATTTTCCTTGGTTAATGAAACTTGTTGTTGAGAAGTTGTGTGTTGTTAGGATAGTGGTAACAGGCATGGTAAGTGTGAAGAGGAAGGTCAAGAAGCAAAAGATAAAGGAAGTTATTTGTTGCTTTCTAGTTGTGTTGATACTATTCATGGAGGTCAAGCCAATGGTAAATATGAAGGAGGATAGTCATATCATGATTTGGTTTTTAATGATAGAAGTTCAAGAGTAGGAAAAAGGAAGATGGATGGAGGACAATCAAATCCTAGAAGTGCAGATTCAAGTTGATAGAGCAGACAAGAAGAGTCAAAGTGACAAAGCAAGCATGGAATTTTAAGAGGAGGACAAGTATAAGCCCAAGGTGAAGATGAGACCATTTTAGGGACAAAGAGGAGTATCTAATCACTTTTTTTTTTGTAGGTACAGAATTTTCCAAGGGACTTGGAAGAATTTTAAGCTAGGGTGTATGGTGCAGGAGCACCGAATACACACATTTTCAAAATTCAACAGTAGTAGGAAAACATTAGGAAACTAGGGGGTATTTGAGTCATTTCATGATTGAATAAGGCATTTTAGCCCATTAATGATGTAATTAGGGGTATTTTATGTTAGTTAGTTTAAAAAATACAAAAGGTTGCATAATAATGTACTTATTCTCAACAAATTGTTAAAAGTGAAAAACTAGGCAATTAGGGGTCTAATTGGTAAAAAGTTGGTTTCCAATATCCACCTAATTAAAATCTTAGTTGGAGGATGTTGGGAAGTGTGTTTGTATGTTAAATAAGCCTCTCATGGTCAAGGCATTGTTGTTGAATTAGTTTTTTTGAAGTTCTAATGAAAAAGTGGTTATTTTTTGGAAATTTTTGTGTAAATTTGCGGCTAAAACATGTGGTATGACCTTTATACAACCTATACAAGCTCAACCCTATTATAGTTGGAAAGAGGAGAGTGTAATATTTCATTTGAAAGTGGTTTGGTTAATTTTCATTGAGTTTAGATGGTTTTATCGACATTTGATTAAAACTGCCTGTGCACAGCCATTAGAGGGTTTGAAAGTCTAAAATGTAGTTTTTGACCATTCCACCCATTGTATGCCACTATAAATCAGTGGAATGGTCTAATATGATGTAAATTAGATGTGTGTAATTTTTGGATGTGGAGGTGGACATCTGTGACTTTTTAAGGTGATTCCCTATTTGAATTTTTGTGCATTTTCAATGCAAATGAAGGTGTAGAAGTTGAGTTTTTGTCAATTGATGTTATGGCTGCCCATGTGAAGGTTTTGTGAGCATTTGAAGGTCTAGTGGGATTTGTTCCAAGTGGTTGCAAGGTATTGTGTGGTGTGGAGATGTCATTTTCATTGAACCCTCCCAATTTGTAAGCAAAAATGAGGGTTTCTAGTTTTGGGGTCTTAAAAAGCATAACTAACTCAAGATGTTATTGATTTAGATGTTTTATGACATATTGATCTGATTTTTTGAGGTTTTGATTGAATGATTGAAGGGTATTTTCTTTGTAAATTGGACTAATTTAGGCCTAGTCCAAGAGAGGCCAGTCATAGAACTCTTATACTTTCTGAAACAAGTGTTTAAGAACTTCTGATATGTTTGCATAGGCCATAATGGGTATCCAAAAATAATTTGGGTTCATGGGTGTGAGGTGTCTTTGAAAAGTTATTCCTTTTTTTCTTTAAGTTTAGAAGGTTTCTTGGCATTGAGGGTGAGTTGAATGCATGGTAAAGAAGAGTTCTTTGTTCCAAAGCTAATATTTTCATTGTTGTGAATGACCTCCACCTTGGCTCTGCATCAGTGGGGTGGCATGAAAAGTTGTAGACATGTGCTTGAATTCCTAATCGAGATTAGTGAAACTTAATTAAATAAAACAATCTTATGGAAATTTGTTTATTTAATTAAATTAGAAGAATATGACTTTAGGTTTGGAGAATTAAATAATATGAACAATATAAATAAATTGTAAGTTTATTTATACGTAGTTGAATATTAATTAAATAACTAGTATTTAATTAATTAAATGCCATGACTAAATTTAGGTGTATAAATTTTTCCCTTCTTTGAAGTAATGTGTTTACACAATGCTTCAAAGAAAAATTTGATGTTGATGCTAAGAAGAAAAAAAAATTGATACCCTAGATGTTGATGTTTCATATATTAATGGATATATGCCCCCTTGGGAGATAAATCGGTGAATTTTGTATTTTTTAGGATTTTTTAAAAAATTTGATGATTTTTTGATAATTTGATCTTAAAATTTTATGTGTTGGAAATGATTTATCTCCCAAAAAATGAGATTAAAGCCACCAGGTGATAATTTGATTCATTAAAACCCCTTTGAAAAATAAAAATAAAACAACCCCATAAAATGCCACTTAATTAACCTTTAAAAGGTTAAAAATTTGATTAGAAAGTTCATTTGTGTAGTTTGCAATTTGAAAACTTTGTGAGAGAGTTATTGTAAGGAAATCTAGTGGAGCGCATCTAATGAAAACTCCAAACAGTAGTGCCTTAGGTAACTTTAATTCGATTTGGTTGCCTCAAAGACATGTACAACTATGTCCTAAAGTGGAAACAGACACAGTTCATTTCCACATTGATCTTTCTGAGAGAAGCACAAGTAAATTCAATAGCAAACAACAACATAGATGAAAGATACTATAGAAGTTAGAACACAAAGATTTTACATGGGGAAAACCCTTTTGGGTAAAAAACCCCACTCTCCAAAGTTTGAGCCATTGTATTATTCAGCAACAGAAGGTTACAATACAGTTTCAGGCTCTTAGCTTTTCAAAGATTACATCTTATTCATTCTGGATACAATTGGTAACCAACTCTCCCTCTGTACATTTCTTGATCAACCTCTCAAACCAAACAATCTTCATACTGTTGCAATACCCTCACCTAGTATACAGTACAAATCAACATGAGAGATCAACCATGCAATTCAATCCTTGATTAGGAGAGAAATCAACAACATAACCCTGCCTCTCACTTCCTTTGTTTCGGCCTCATGGTCTCGGCCTTCCAACCAGCCATTCGGCCCTCACTCTATCGATCACCTATATCAAACAATCCAACCAAGTATCATCTTCTATTCTAGACTATATTCATTTCATCTTTATTTGTCAAGCTTCCTCTAAGAACTACCACAACGAACTATCTTCCAACGGTTCCCATTTGGCTCTTCTGATTTTTCCAAGTCACACCATGTCGGGCAGTCTTCACTCGGTTAATAAAGATCAACTTGTGTCGCATGCCGGTGAGACACTAGAAGTGTCTCCCCGATGCCACAAGACTTGATTACACATTGTCACCAAGAGTCGTCTCCATCGGCAAGAGGTTCCACCGAGCTTATAAGTTACATTGACCTCAGTATGCACATCGGTGAGACTATCACTATCGCTAGGAGATCACATCAAGTCTTCAAGTCTTGTTGAAACCCATTGTATTCCTATCAGCATCCATCTATTAGCAAGAGTCTCCTTATCGACATGATCAATGAGACCTCTCACCAACTTCCAATTGAACTCGTCCACCAACACTATCACTAAGACATCCAACTATCGCCAAGAGGTTATATCGAGGTCATATAGACGTGAG
Source organism: Sequoia sempervirens (assembly GCA_007258455.2). Classification (NCBI taxonomy): domain Eukaryota; kingdom Viridiplantae; phylum Streptophyta; class Pinopsida; order Cupressales; family Cupressaceae; genus Sequoia; species Sequoia sempervirens. The sequence goes on along the minus strand of VDFB02105107.1, from coordinate 9,826 downwards.
TGTGCTCATCGGCAAGACTATTGTCTCTCACCTAGACATCACAACAAGCTTCATGTTATACTGATGTCATTGTCAGCTAGACATTCCACATTTTCTAGGAGATCATACCATGGTTCCAAAGTCATACTGATTCAATCTTGTCAGCTAGACTTACCACTTTCGCGAAGACTTCATACCGAATCCTTTAAGTCATATCGATGTGTTCCACTATCGGCAAGAGAATCAACCTTCGACAAGACTTCTTATTGAGGCTTCCATGTTATCCTGAAACCACTATTTTCCAAGAGTCACACCGAACCGATGACCCCACATGCTATCGGCAAGACTTTCGATATTCAATGAGACATCATATCGAAACAAGCCTTTTGGCCAAGGATCTCCCCGAAGTCTTCGAGTGTTACATTATCACCAAGATAATCCTTCATCACTGAGACTTCACACCGAGATCCTTAAGTTACTCCAAGTGTTCATCGATGAGACATCACTATCGGTAAGACATCTTACCGATCACCTAAGGGTTTCCCCGAAAGCTCCAACACTATCACTGAGACATGTTACTTTTGGTAAGACTTCTTAGCAAGCTGCCATAGCTTATCCTAATGGCTTCAATGTGTATCCCTATCGGCAAGACCTTCCAATGTCATTGGGACTTCTTCTCGAGTGTTGAAGTCACTTCGAAGCCCCCAGTCACTATGAGTCTCCTTGAAACTCGATTGAATGGCCTGTTGGCTAGAGATCTCCATGCGGTGAGAAGTTACAATGATTTCCTTATGTCACAGCAATAGACTCCAAAATGAAAGCATTCAGAAAAACTTCTGCAAGGTCACAGTGACCAGAGTATTTCACAAGGTTCCCAAACTGCCAGTCAGCTAGACCAAAGAAATATCACACCGACTTTTCTCTTCCAGAGGTTCCAGCCTATGAGATTGAGGCATCAATTCCAATAGTTATTGAGTATTTTGGAATAGAATGGTGATCCCCTACCATGTGCACTGGTTCAAGTGAGTTAGGTGGCACAGCCACCCAACAACGTATAGACCTTTGGTGAGTACCCTAAAAACTACCTCATATTTTGTCCATTTGATTTTCTTGCTTGTTTTTCATTGGGCGGTTTGGGTACTTGCTGATGCGCCAGCTCGCCATATTATCCGCAAGGTATTGAAATGCCGGATGTCGATGGGTTGGATGGATCAACCGATCAGGATGCGCGCGTGGAAAACAGGGTCGACGCTGCCAGGACGACGGCGATCTCTCATCATCTCGTCCATCATCAAAAAATACTCCGTCATCCATCATCCCGTCCTCAGGCTTTTAAAATTATTATGCAAAATGAGTCCTGACAATAAGGCCTGATTAGGTACTCTTGTACAAATGCAATGATGAGGTAGAGAAGGAAAACCCAGTGGGACAACACCCCCCTACAATGAGATGACTACAACAAAGAAGCACTAGAAGAACATTGTGGAGTAACACTAGAACCCCAATCTGACAATCAAGGAAAGATACTTCTATCTACAATTGAAACCAAAAGCGGAATCATGATAATGTGATAGCAGACCCAATGCCACAGAACATTAGAAAACTCAAAAACTAGAAAAACCCTGGAATCTATGAAGCAACAGTAGATGAGATGATGACATAATCTGGAAATCGTGTATCTTGATGTTGATGCCAAACTGTGACTGAAACTCTTCCATGGGAAGGAGTACCATGAAGACTCTGGAACATTAACCATAAAAACATGGCCTTCAAACTAAGAAGAATCTAAACCAATGAGGATCAAGAAACATAATCTCTCAACTGAAGTGTGAACCAATGAATCTGATATGTGTCAAGCTATAGCGAAAAAGTGGCCAAAAGAAAATAGGAAACCAAATAACCCATACGAGCTATCATCAAATCAAAATGGATATGGAGATCAAAGTACATGCACACTCTAATTAGATTATTATGCAAGAAACCCCCCTAATGGAACTTTATCTCAGTTCATTTATTACAATAACCCAACGATTGTAAAAGAAGAGAATCCTAAATGTGCATAAACAGAAAATAACATGATGTGGTACTGAAATGAAGTACAAATATTCAAGTTTCACCTTTTCAACTGCCAAAACATCCAAGTAATCTCCAAAACACACATCGGGAAAAACTTGGAGTAATGATAAACTTGAGATAGATACATAAAAAAGTGCATGGATAGTAAGATGGAGATCCTCAATACCTTTCCAACGCCGCAAAGAAGATGAAAATTGGAGATCATGGCAAAAATTTATGAGCGTGGAAGCCCAAAAATAACATCTAACTTCAAACAAAAATAAATGCAAGTAAACAGAAAAATACTAAAAAATAAATTGCACCACTAGAAAGTGCTCAAAACCAGCTTTTCGGTGATATCTTATTTACCCGATTTCGATATCGTATTCCCAAGTTATGACCAAAAGAAAAAAACTGCTCCTTTAGGAAAAATCAGGGCTAGAGGGGGCAAAGAGGGTCATATGACCGGATGACATCATGCTGATGTCAACACTTCACTACAAAAAAATTGATGGCCATCTAGCTATCAGGGCAAAAAAATGCACCACCCTGCCAGAAAAAAAGTTTCGGCTACCGGTATATGCCATGAATGATCAGAATATTCCATAGGCCGATATATTCTTCTCTCCCCAGAATATTCCACTGCTGGGAGTTGGATTTGGGAACAGGCTCCTAGTCCTCCATATGGATGGGGTTTCTGGTGAAGGAGCCCGCGAGGGCTATTGCTAGCTGGCAGAGGAGGTGGGTGGCGCTCCCGGTGGTAGTGGCCGGCTGGTGGCCACCCAGTGGCCGCTCGGTGGCGGAGCTCATTATAACTAGAGGCGTCGGTGTGAGGATCAAGAAAACCCATTTTTGGACTTTTTTTTAATTTTCAAGCCTCAAACTGCATACTAGGGAGGCCATATGGCCCCCTAGGCAAACATTTTTTTACCTCAAAAACAACTTTCACCAAAATCGACGAAACCAAAGGCGATCTTAGGGTTTTTGGCCGCTGTGAGTGCAATGGTGACCTCCGTTTCTGCTCAAACTACTCCAAAAAATTGGCTACCCCCAGAACTTGCAAAAAATCTCCTAGTCTGAAACCCTCACAGATCTAGCAAATGATGGCCAAAATCTATAAAATAAAGGTCAATCCTGATGTTTTCCAGTGCTTTGAATCCAATGGTGAAGCTCAATTTGATCCAAAACATTGCATAGATGAACTCAAGGTATGATACCCTCAAGGAATCCCGAATGAACCCTGCAATGATTTTCTCAAAAATTTGAAAAGGGGTTGCAAATTAAGGCTCTGATACCATGTTAGAAACCAAGATCAGATTTGAAAACTGAAAAAACCTTCCACATAAGAGAAAATCAAGAAAATCAGAGAGGTTGCAAAAGGATGTGCAACATAATATTATTCAAGAATTCAATAATTACATGATAATAATTTTCTTTATAAAAGCAAAGATGCATAACCCTAATCTTATCTTGAGCAACAAGATAGCTCAACAAGATAAAGATGACAACTAATTAACCTAGGAATTAAATAATTACTTAAGTAAACTTATGTAAAGTGTAATTAAATATTAATTACACCAACAATTAGCACATCGGGTATTTCAATGCATTGGGCCTTTGTTCCAGCACACCGGTAAAATGTTTTAGTACATAAAGTAAATTGGCGCATTGAAGGTCTATTATAGCACATTGAGGAATTTCTCTAGCACATAGAGAGTTTTAGCGCATTGGAGCACTGTTTTGGTGCATTGGGTAAATTTGATGATTTTCTTGTTGAGACTCCTCATTTTTTATAATGTATGATTGCATCAATCTATGATTTGATGATGATTGATAATGTTGATAGGTTAGATGTCCATTGATCTCATGATAGGTGAGATTCAATGATAAGATGATGATAATTGACCTTGATCAATTATAGGTTGATTGATCTGATAAACCTCATGATGGGCGAGGTTGATTTGATTGATTTGATAAACCTCATGATAGGAAAGGTTAAATTTGATTTATTTGATTGATTTTGATAAACCTCACGATAGGTGAGGTTAAAATTGATTGATTTGATAAACCTCATGATAGGTGACATTCATTGATTGATTTGATAAACCTCATGTAGATGAGGTTGATTTGATTATTTTTATGCTCATGAGATTTGACCAAAGTCTCACCACGGTTGATTAGATTATAGGTTGATTGATTTTGATTGATGTCGATTGATTGATTGACTAATTTGTGATTTTGTGATGATACAAGCCTCTGACTAGTTTACAGATAAGAGAACAATTCTCGAGGACTTGGAATCTAATTCTCCATTTGATGTAGCATGAGACAATGATTATTGCTCGATGTGGGTTATCATCTCTCATTGATATGCCCTAGATCCAGATAACAGGGGGTTATTGACAGCCTTGGTTGAGCGGTGGCATAGTGAGCATAAAAATTTCCATTTTCCCCCTGGTGAGATCACTATTACACCTAAGGATGTATATTAGATTCTACAGATCCTAGTGGTGGGAGAGATAGTTATATATCATGCATAGGAGCAGGGTGAGACTGATGCACTATAGTGAGTGTTCTAGGATGACCATATATGCAGGTACGAGTTTCCATGGAGGGACATGGTCAATACATATGCCACATTGCCTTTGTTATTAGCTGATTTCATTTGAGGGTTCCTTTGTCTTGATCACAAGTTGAAGGGACTCTCAATTGGATGGGGAAGGATTTTAGAGAGTATGATCAATCATGGGACCAAATAATCATGTATTTGTTGTATGTTATCCCATACATACCATGATTTGGACTAGCTGGTCTATCTGCATGGGGCCAGTCTATCAGCAAGAGTCACATTGCTCCAAATCTAGGCCTAGGAGCATATAGTGATCTGTCAGACAGTAGGAGACAAACAAAGGCTAGCCTTGAGGACCTATGTTCATATCTATGTAGGTCAACTTGCTCAGTCTAGGCTGGGAAAGTTAGAGTATTGGAGGGGGGCTCTCGATGATCTAGAATCTTTTGCGCGGAGACATTATGTTGATTGTGAGTCGTGGACCAAGGATGACACAGAGATGCCATATTTGTTTCAGTTGATGTATATGATTGGTTAGACTCACTTTTTCATTAAGAGGTTCATGTTACTAAGAGTTTTGAGATAGTAAGGTCAAGTTCAACCCATGCCCCAAGGCATAGCTCATTATGTGCAGTGACAACAGGATGCAACATAGTGGGGGTCATGTTTGTCCTAAGATGTAGGAGTTGAGAACTTTTAGGAATTACTGACTATCATTTGGGAGGTGCATCTAGAGATCATAGATGTGCAGATATTAGAAGATTATGCCATGCACATGCTTACACATCTATTCCCATGGATCATGATTCCAAATAATCCTACACCATTACTAGTAGAGGAGGAAGCAAGAGGTCATGGGTGGAGACAACATAGAGAGGAGGCAAAGGAGGAGCAATGAGAGGAGGAGAGTAGTAGTGATGACAGAGATGGAGATGGAGAGGAGGGTGATGGTGGTGATGATGGAGGTGATGAGGGAGGAGGAGGGCTAGGTCCCAATGTAAAAGAGATGAGAGTGCCTTGCAAGATCTGATCCTTAGTGGCCCCATCATAGTAGTGGGTACAAATCAAAATGCCATCTAAGTAGCAGTAGATGCAGATTGTTGTGTTACAGGTGTAGGTGCAGATGCTACAAGCATAGTTAGAGTAGGTATAGGCTCTTCTAACATAGGCACAAGGGTAGGTGCAGACCTTGATGACTGAGAGGGATGCTATTAGAAAAAAAGTGCAGGCCCAACTAGCATAGATATAGGCCCAAGTGGAGGGATAGGTGCAGGGATAGATTGCTACATTGACCACTAAGAGGGATGCCCTAAGATGGGAAGAGCATACCAAGGCCATTACCAAGAGGCTACAATAGGCTACAGTGGTTGTGGGTACATTGAATTACTTTAGAGAGATTTGTTGCACTTCTCAAGAGGTCGAGTTCTATAGGGGCTAGTATCATGAGGTGGTTCCTCCCGAGTGATAGGAGAGCTTTGCACAATCTCGATCTGGCAGGTCCTAGTCTTGCATTGTTAACATGGGTGTTACATTGCTACCTCCTAGAGATAGGAGAGATCTTAGTGCAAGTCCATCGAGTGGAGGAGGTACTAGTCATGTGATATCAACACTATCTAGGGGGAGCACGACATAGATCCAATTAGGATGGCAGATTTTGATGTATTTGGACATGATGTATATACTGTTGTATATGTGATGTTGATGATGTACCTCTTGTTTTTAGACTTTATGATATAGTGCATATCATCTCATTAGAATCATTGTCATCATAAACATAGAAATTAAATGCATCATAGACATCAATCATCATATAACATCATATAGAGACATAGATCATAATCATTGCCACATATCATATAATCTCAAAAATCATAATGCCAAAGTGTACAAAGATATCCAAAGGTGTGAAAAGATATATCAATATCAAAAGTGTCCCTATGGATGGATTTAATTTGTATGTTATGATGGTGATGATATGATATGTTATGCATTTAAATGATGATGAAATTGATGTGTTATGATTCTATGATGATTTATGATTGATGCCTCTATTATGCATGTGATGGATTTTATTATGCCAATGATATGTGATGTATTTGACATTTTGTACTTTCTTGATGCAAATAAATGATGCAATGAATGAATGGATGTTATATGAAATGATTCTATGATAGTACTTAGTTCTATGATGATTATAGGATGTATGTAATGATGATACCTATATGAGATGGATTTTATTTTTTAGTGATGATATGTTAATGCATGATGGATGATTCCATATGTTTTATGGATTTAAGACAATGATATTTTATTCTATGTGAGGGATTTGATTATATAGATGATATGTGATGATATGTGATGTTCATATTGATTATGTATGGATGTAATGATAATCAGATGTAATGATTATGTAAATTATTTGTATGATGTTTCAAAATGATGATATGATTATGTCATGGAAATGATTGTTCAAATGATTATGTTCTAGGGTCTTAAGCTTAAATGAGTGAATCTATCCAACTTCCAAGAGTTGTGGGAAGGTTGTCATCAGTTGATTGTTTGTTAAGTTAAGCTTCACAAAACGTGACATATTTCCCAATTCATTTGGAAATCTGAAGAGACTCATTCATTTAAGCTTAGTGAATCACTTTCTTAATATAACTATATGAAATGATTTTGGTTATGTAAATAAGATGTAATGCACACATATTTTTTGTGTTTTCTGATGCAAATGATGATGCAATTAATGTATTTTTCTATATGAGAATAATGTGTTTAATGTCAAGTGTACTCAATCCATCAGTGCAAGAGATAACATCATTGTTGTAGCTTTGGAAATCCTATAAATAAAAATGAAAACTAACATGGATCCAATCTACTATAACCATGCATATCTCATATGCAAAAGTTGTCATTCGTAATAGTCGATTTGTTGTGCTTTTTATCATCATTGGGCCTTTAAAATGTTGAAAGAGAGTACAAGCATCGATGGTATATTTAGAAAATGATGACCTAGGTACTACTTCAATGATGTTTGATAGTGCAAGTTAACACAAGCATCTAAGTATAATTAACTAAGATGACCTGAGTATTGCTTACATAAACAGACAAGAGTTAACTATTTTCCTATGCAAATTCAGAATGTCATTAGTGATAGTTTGTAGAGCACATACCATGACAATTTGCATAGTAATAATGATAAACTCATAGAAAATAGACAAAGAAAAATCACACTCCATCCTAGCTCCTCTAGTTTGATAAATCATCAAGGTGATCCAGAGATACGATAACAAAAATTAAAGTATAACAATTGACCATTTGTGTTTAACGTGATAAACCCATGATTCAGAATGAACATCATCCATTTGAAGTTTTCTTTTGGTTTAATTGATTTGACTTTTTGATTTTGATGGTTGATGTGTTTCTGATGGTGATTGATGCTCAATGTTGAGTTGCACTATGATCATGTTTTTTGTGTTTTTCCTACTATTGTTTCTCTTGGTTTAAGCTCAAAGTTTATTGCCCCTAGTGAGTTTAGGATTTTGTCCCCCAATCTAGGGTGAGACATGACCGTGATGCTAGGATATGTACTTGAGGTATTCCAATGATAGGTAGATTGATGGCAAAAGTGAATGGTGAAATAAAATGGTCAACATGCTCAAATAGATGGAAAAGCTAACCTATCACAAATAGAACCTATTGCTAGGTTTTCACTACTTGTTTTTATTACACTTTTTTAGATTTTATGATTTTTTTGATCTTTTTGATTTTTGATTTTTTTTGTATTTTTCTCTTTTTTTGATTTGTTTTGTTTTTTTATCTTTTTTGACTTTTTTTGGGATTTTTGATTTTTCGGACTTTTGATCTTTTTTAATTTTTTTTGTTGTTACCAAGATGCCTATTTGCTAGGTTTTCATTAAGGCAACCATTTTTCAGGACATTTTCTGATGTTTTTGGTATTTTTCTAGGACTTTTTTTGATGCACTAGATGATTCAAGTGTAGAACTTCTTGAGATGTAGGCTATTGAGGGGTTCATCAAACAATCCCTTTTGGTGTGGACAACTGATATTCTCCTTATTTGAAGGATGATACAATAACAAAGGGACCTAGCCAATTGGGTTCAAATTTTCCCTTCTTCTCTCGATCCTGTTGATTATGAGGATTCTCTTTTAGGACTAAGTCACCAACCTAAAATGTTCTAGGCCTAACTTTGTGATTGTAGCTTTTGGATATCCTCTACTGATATGATTTTAGGTGATTCACTACAAGCTGATGACACTCATCCAAGAGCTCCAATTCATGTAACCTAGACACTTTGTAATCCTCATCTAAAATGATCCCCTTTAGTGACACATAGAGTGATGGTAGTTCAACCTTAATAGGTAGAATGGCTTCTAATCCATAGACTAGAGCATAGGGTGTAGCTCTTGTCGAGGTGCGGATGCTAGTTTGATAAGCCCATAGAGCAGGATTCAGTTGCACTTGCTAGTCACGTCCAACATCATTGACATTTTTCTTAAAGATTTTCGGGATAGTCTTCTTTGAGGCCTTTGCTTGGCCATTTCCTTGAGGATAATATGGTGTAGAAAACTAATGTTGTATGTGAAATCTCTCACAAAGTTCTTCAACATCTTAATTTTTGAAAGGCCTGCCATTGTTAGTGATGATGGATTGAGGGATGCCATATCTATAGATGATATAGTTCATGATGAAGGATGAAATTTGCTTTCCTGTGATGGTGGTTAGAGGTATAGCTTCAATCCACTTCACGAAATACTTTGTGGCTGTGTTAATGAACTTGTGTCTATTTGATGAAGATGGATGAATTTTCCCTACAAGATCCAATCCCCACTAACAAAAGGGCCATGTTGATACAAAAGGTTGAAGTTCGTGTGTTGGTGCATGGATGAGATTTCCATGAATCTGACACTTTTGGAATTTCTTTATGAATTGAGAAGAATTCCTCTCCATAGTCGGCCAGTAATATCCCAAATGGAGAAGTTTATTGGCTAAGGTTAAACTACTCGAATGAGTTCCAAAAACACCTTCATGTACTTCCTGTAAAGTTGTTTCAGACTCGTCACATTCCATACATCGGAGGAGAGTTTTTTCAAGACCCCATAGATAAAAGACATCCATGATAAGGGTATGTTAGGTGGCTTCATGAATGAAGTTTCATTTTTTATTGTACGATAGGTCGGGAGGGAGGATATTGTCTTTTA
>VDFB02105105.1:0-52861 GCA_007258455.2 Sequoia sempervirens | reverse complement strand
CCAATGTCCCCCTCTCTAGTAGGAGAGGACTCTGTATGGTGTGCTTCACTCCCCTGCATCTGATCTATAATGTCCACATCGTGGAAGTCATAATCGGAAGTGTCTAGGGGATGCTCGGCAGGCTGTACAAGAGGACCCAAGCATATTTGGCGGCACATGGAGCAAGTATGTGGTACAAAAATATGTGGACCTGACGAGGATGATGCAGCAGCACTCGAGCCATCACCAACATCACCAGAATGTGGCTGAGCTACTACAGAAGCATGCAAAACCAAAATACCACTCAAAGAGTGAATAGCATGGATAGTCTGTGTGGCTGCATCCTGCATAATATCTGGATGGTATACTGGAGGTGGCGGAGGAAGGCGAGGGAGGGGAACATGTGGGCGGGGTATTACTCTAACTGCCCCTGCTCTATCCTGGGGCATACCTCCACCAACGCCTTGGAAGGGTCTAATGTCAAAGTAATTGACATGATGCCCTAACACAAACTTAGCATATAATTTTTTTATAAAGTAAAATGGTACATCCAAATTGTTGTTCAGTGGTTTCAAAAAACCATACACCAATGATCCCAAAAGTTTTCTACAATGTCTCTATGAGTGCACCATTTTATAGAAAGTTTTGTTTTATTAACATTAACTGGCAAACCAGTGCGGGGGTTAACAAATAAAGAGGCTATTTGGGCTTTGCTTATTCCAAGATCTTTCACATCATCATAGGACAATCCACATGCATAATATTCTCTCATGTCTTCTCGCCACGAATGAAAGGCATTATGTTGCGAGGAGCGGGTTTCTATATTTTTAATTATTTCTTTCATTGTGTTTGACATTGAAGATAATCGAGGGAATCTCATATAAAATTTAGAAATGCCCCTTAATTGTTGCAATTTTTCAGAAATTAATTCTTGAATTGATGGCTGTGGAGGTGGTGGAGGTGGTGGAGGTGGAGGTGGTGGAGGTGGAGGACGTGGAGGTGGAGGACGTGGAGGACGTGGAGGTGGTGGAATTGGTGCATTTTCATTGTCAGCAGCCATAATGCCTGATTCAATATAAAAACAAATCAATCTAATTAAAGTTAGATAATATAAATGAAAATATTATAAAAATACCCTAGTTTTTTTAAAAAATCCAACAAAAACCCTAGTTTTTAACAAAAATCTATAAAATTTTCTAATTTTTAATCCAAATACATAAAAAACACTATTTTAAGTCAAAATCCATTGCAAACATTCAAATTCTCATAAAAATCCATGCTAAACTCAAATTTTTCTATAAAAAATCTATCAAAACCACCCAACTATTTAGGTCCAACCTTTTACTCGAGATTTATCAAACCAATTATAGGGAAGCCATAACCATCATGAGCTTTTAATCATGCTTTTGATTGTTCATAATCATCTGCATAAAGTTCATGTACATACAATAACTCTTTTTTTATCATATTCACTATGTACATGGGATCAATGAGTATTCCCCTTTTCGGGTTTCTGCAAACTTGATATAAAGAAGACCATCGAGTGTGGTTATAGAAGAATCAATATATGTAAAGAAAATGTCAAAAAAAAAAATATTGGTTTTTCCTTTATGATTTTGAATATTAGTACGTTTATAAAGATGGAAAAATCATTATCATCTTCTTTCATTATCATTGTATTGAACAAAGTTTGTTGAATGAATTGGCAATGGGCTTGTAAATATTTGTAAGTATTGATTAGGTGAAAACCAATTTATTTCCTTTGTCATTAATAGGTCATCCAACCTGATTTGATTAGAATGAGGTCTTGCACTTGGTTATAATATTTACATCTTCCATATCATGTCGAGGGTACGATGATATTGAAAAATGTTTTGCATTAAAGTTTGGTGGTAAAGGTTTTAATTGTTTGAATATGACTAATTGGAGAGTTGAATCATATTCTTGTTTAACAATTGCAACATGATCACATGGAGAGAATCAAACAACTATGAAAATTTCCTATCTCATGGCCTAAATTTATATCTAGAGTTATGTTTACAGAGTTACTTGGCTCTCAATATTATGAGCAGTTTGACATGAATGTTTATCAAGTAATGAATTTTTTGTTTTTCTTTTTAAATGATTGATAGTTGTTTTGAGGCATGACTTATATGATTGACCAATAGGAGCCTATGAAGGGGTACCTTCATACCAACTAATCGATATTCAATAATCATGAAGGGTTATACAAAAACGTGTTAAGGATGGATATTTCATTAGCAATTTCTTATCTTGAATATTAGGTTGTAAGTTACCTATAAACACCCTTTGAATGTCAACATCTTGAAGACTATAGGAGAATTTCAAATAAAGGGATTAGTATCATTTCATAAAGTTTTTTATTTTCTCTTTAGGTCCTTGATTACAATGAACTAAATTTGTTAATGTAACTTGAGGACTGATGTTCACTTGAAAGTGTTGGAGGAAATCACTAATGAGTTGTGTAAAGGAGGTAATTGATTGTTTGACAATGAACAAAACCAATCCAAGGCCATATCTTTCAATGATCTAGAAAAGAGTTTCACTATGAGTGAATCTTCAAAAATAAAGTCTCTACACAAGGTAGTAAAAACTAACAAATGGTTATTAGGATATTTTTACCATTGTACTTTCCAAAGCGAGGTATTTCAATGTTTTGTAGTATAGGTGTATTTAAAATAGTGAACATTAATGAACTATGTGTAAGGTATTTTGGATGTTTACTATTGGTTTGATTTTGGTTTAAGTTTGAAATTTGTTGTTGTAATAATGTCATGCTTTAAATAAAAAAGTTGATTTATCACAAAATCATTGGGCCACATGTTGTGAGAGTTTTTCAAGTATGGTGAACTAGTATGGAGGAATGGTGGGATATTATATTTCATGTTTAGGAGGGGTGATGAATATGGAGGTGTTATAGGTGAAGGGACAAAACTATTATAATTTCCACTAGAAATTCCTAAGCTTGAGTTTAAACCATTGTTATATTCCATCATTGATGCTATGACTGGAGGTGTAAAGTTGGGAATAGAAGGCATTATTGTGGGAGAGGAAACTTATTTTCCAAAAGGATTTTGAGCATTAGTCAAAAATTTCGTGAAACTAGCTACCAAAGGAATATTAGAATCTACTATATTAGCTAGGCTACGTAACACTTCTATCCCTTCCTAATCATTTACCAACTTCCCAATGCTATCCAAAAGAGGGATTGCTTCTCCATCCAAAGGTTCAATGCTTAAGAATTGTTGAATTCATTGTAGGTCTTTATCCAATTATTCTAGATTATCATTGGGGACCTTAGAAATAACATATGCCAAGTCCACATAAATGTTAGGTTACAAAAAAGACATGGGTAATGTAGGACTAGGGAGGGAATATAAGATGGATTGGGTAGACATAATACGTTGAGTGAAAGAGTTATAAGAATCAAGCTCAACATTGGCTATGATTGCAACATAGGAAGCCATAAGTCTACAACTACATCTCACGTGGGTATTAGTGAAGTGACACAAGGTCATGAAGCTCATAAATTTTCTACAAGATTCAAAACAATTTAATGCTCATACAATGAAGGGAAAACACAAAATAGTCACAAAAACTAAAATAATTTGCACACACAAAACCCAAAACAACATAAGAATCATAGAGATAGAACTATGATCCAAATCTTTGTCAAAACTGATTGGACAGGGAATTGGCACCCTAGACTGATGAGGTTGATTTTTGTTAAATTTAAAATCTAAAAATGAGATATAGTATCTGAGGATCCTAATTGAAGATGTTTAGGTCTGCCAATAGGAATACTTTTAGAAATGCACAAAATTTTAATTTTATATACATGCAGCCATAATGCCTGATTAAATATAAAAACAAATCAATCTAATTAAAATCAGACAATATAAATGAAAATAGTATAAAAATACCCTAGTTTTTTAAAAAATCCAACAAAAACCCTAGTTTTTAACAAAAATCTATAAAATTCTCTAATTTTTAATCCAAATACATAAAAAACACTATTTTTAAGTGAAAATCCATTGCAAACATTCAATTTTCATCAAAATCCATTGCAAACATTCAATTTTCATCAAAATCCATGCTAAACTCAAATTTTTCATAAAATATCTATCAAAAAACCCTATTTTGAAAAAAATCAACTAAAATTAAACAAATCTAATTGAAAATTTGATTAGAACAAATAAAAAATCAAGAATCTAACCTGTTGCAGATGGATTTGAAATCGGATATCTGATTTGCGCTTTCCACTGTGCGCCCGCCGCGGTTAAGCCGAATGAAAATGAGTTTTGGTCGGTTTCATTCGGCCCGAAATAATATATATATATGTTTACAAAATCGGATATCCGATTTTCAAATCTAGGTTTTTGCTTTGCCTCAGTAGTCACCCGAGCCCCATAAAGTCAACTCGGCATTTTCGCATTTTTGAGTCGTAGAAACACGTATTTTTTTCTCCATTGCCACTTTTTGGCATACCATGATCCTGCACATGCCCACAATATAAATTTTTCCCTAGACTGGCTTCTGATATATTTGCTAATTTATCTATTTACATTCTATTTTCTCTTTGAGTATAGCCTTCGCCTTGACCTATTTTGGACTCAAAATTTATGAACTCTCCTAACATCAACCATAAAATCCCCTTTATAAACAGGGGAGCAACAAGCATCCGGGTGAGTTACAATTTCATTTCATTTTGAAAACCTAATTTCAATTGCATCCTCGAAAAACTCCCTAAGCGGTTTCATGCAATCATTTGAGAACAGGGGAGGACAAAAGACAAAACACATGTGCAGGATATTAGCCATTGTCGCCAGGTTCATGCTTGAACAAAAAAGATTATGTATCATATTAACCGGAGGACCTCCACATCAGCATGGAAGAGTAAAAGACCAAAACCACATACATATTGAAAAAATACCTCCTATGCAAAGACCATGGTGTCATCGAAAAAATAAATAAGGAGAAGACCCTATTTAGAGTCATCAACATCAAAGAATGCTCGACCACTCCTTGTTCTCGATGAAACTAGAGGAACCATCACCACGTCATCATCAGAGCTCCCATATGACACCACCAAATGAAGATACTAGCAATATCTCAAGTCAATGTCACCTTCAACATCCAAAGGACTATCAGAGAGTGCAATGGGAGAATTATGTTTTCCCAGCCAGGCTCTATGACCCTTGTCTTTTTTCCTGGCCTTTTTTGCTGGCTGAGCCAACTCTTTGCCTTTAAACTTGACCGTTTCATCTGGAATGGTTCTGTTTCTCAAATTGTATGTACTTTGCACAATTGATTTCTTCTTATGATCTCAATCTCTCCTCTTACCCTTTGAAACCTTAGGGGAAGGCTAGTTGGCTTGCTCAGTTACAAACATATCCTCATAGCACTCGAACACATTAAGCCAACTAGACCTCCTAATAGGCCAAATTGGCACACCCGTCTTTCCCATCTCTAAATCGAACACAAGTTGAGAATTCAAAAGACTCTAAATCAAAGCTATAGGGAAATACACCTACAAACCTAGACAATTGCACCCAGTACCAGAAAAGGAAATCCGAAATAGACTAGAGCACAAACAATAGAGAGCCCAATTTAAAACTAACTCACCCAGGGCAAGAACATTCACTAATAAACTCATGGAGATTTAACACCTTCACATTCTCCACTAACCTACACCTCACATTCACTGTAGACTAAAAAGATGGTGAAGATGAGCAACGAACAATCTGCATTAAATAGACATTTTGGAGCATGCAGGAATTAGTGATTCAAGAACTCCTCACATGAACAAGTTGATAACATAGCAGCCCAACTTTGAATCTAGGTCGTCGATCTCAAAGCATTTAAAACTTCATCTATGGCAATCATGAGCATCATTTTTCAACCATTAGCAACTTGTTCCTAGAAAACAATGATGCCACCTCAAATGCTGCCACGTCCTCCCTTAATCCTGATTAATCATACATGATCTGACAATTAACATGCATTTCCAACCTAGTCCGTGCTCCTTCATTAATATTGGAAAAGTACATATGACCAACATTTTGAAGAGACCAGTTCCTCATTCACTTCATCGCTCATCGTTGGCTTCACCCAAATTTTTAGGGTACAATCAACGATGAGAAGGTTACCACGATGAAATTTAGTCCGCTGGATCATCTTGTTTTAAAAATAGATCAACGGTTCTCCATCCATCCTGCTACTTTCCTTTTTGCTTTATATGATGTCTACAAGATTCTACCATGTTTCCTTTTCCAGCAATAGCCTTTACCTATCACTAATACATCTCGTCCTTCATCGGATTCATCGACGATGCAAGCATCCATGTGGTGAAATCTCAACCCTTTGATCTATGGCCCATCCTTTGATCATGTTCATCTTCCCATCGCACATCACTAATTCAAACTTAGCACCTTGAATCCTATTAATGATAGGAGATATAGTGAAGAGACCAGATTGAGACATGTACACCTGCAATGAAAATCAATTGGTACAAAAGACATCACACATAAGATTTTTTCAAATTAGTGAAAGAATTTTTTTAGAAAAATTCCATTGCTCATCGCTACTTTGGAATGAATCCACGATGAGTGATAAAGTACAAAAATATTAGGCCATCGCTCATCGATAATTCTCCTCATACAGTTTGTGAGAAATTAGCAATGAGAGATCTTCATAGTGACAATTGTGTATCGTGTATTGTTAATATGAAACTTACCATTTCATGACCATCCGTGATGAGCGATGAAATTAAGAACATAAGGCAAGAGGCCATCGCTTATCGCTATTACAATACTTAAGGCTCAAAATCCATTAACGATAAGTGATCCCTCAATAATACAAATAACATTGCTCATCACACATTAAAATTTAAAGCTCCAATAGCTATTTGCGATGAGCGAAAACAAAGAAATACCACTCATCGCTTGTTTCCAATTTAGAACATACCCTTCTGAAGTAATTAGCAATGAGCAATAAGGATAAAAGGCCGATGAGACTTAAGTGAAAACCTTTAGACACGTGCTCATAAGTTGTTTTAATGGGGGGGACCCTCTAGGATGATACAACAACATGGGCTCAAAACTCCCAACTCATAAAATGCAAAGGATGTAAAGGCCAAAAAGGCTCTTTACTTAACCTTATAAAAATTTAGACACTCAGACCTAGGCATGGGGGACTAGTTACCTGATGACAATGAATGACATAGATGTTTTTAAAGTAATCGACAATGGGCAACAAGAAGTCAACAATGAAGTAGATTGTTTTTCAAGTATTCAGAGCCAAGGATTTCATAAGAAAGGACTCCAATCCAATACAATAACCCTTCAATAGTGATATAAGCAGAACCCTAAGCCCTCAAATGTCAGCCCAACATGCAAATGAAACAAGGACTTGAGATGGAACATAAATTTTTTGAAGGTTCCATCAACCTCCACTACTTTCTAGGGGATTTTCCTAGCTTTTGTAGCTCATGGGGGAAGGAGATTGTATGAACATTGTCAATTGGCTGTCCAGGGCTCATACTCCTTGTTGGATGATTGAATCTATTTGATTGCATTAGTATCATTGACTCTTTCCCATGGATGAAATCATACATATCTAGAGATAAGGGAACATTGCTACCAACTTCTTTGAAAATTTGCAAGTTACCCATAATGAAATGAATATATGGATAGGGGAAGATAGTCTAATGCATGATGTCTATCACCTTCTCAATGATGATTTTTTTAATCCTTAGATTAAATAAATTAATCGTTTTAATATTATGGTGAATTTGATCACCATGAAAAATAGTGGGGATGACTCTTCAACCTTTAAGGACTTTCTTCTCTCATTTGAGTGGTATCATTTTCATGCTTTTCACTTTTCTATTGACTTTGGAAGGTGAGAAAGGGTGGAAATTAGTTTCAATGGCCAAATTTTACTATCACAAGATGTTTTTATGTTTCCATGGGGTTGATAGGAACAAGGTGGCGCCCATAGATCATATGCTTTGGTGAAGAATGACCTTAATGTTTGGAGAAACCTTAAAAGGGAGGCATTCTAATTTCATGGAAAGAGTGGATAGTTTTGACCCCTCTATGTAATTTTCTAAAAGCTAGAAATATATAGTGCTTTGCATGAAGGGATTTGATTTGGAATTGTCAAAAGAGTTCATAGAAGTGATCACTAGCCTATTAGTGGAGGGTAGTAAGGTTTACAAGAACCAAAAAATTAAGGAATGTTCTTAATTTCTTTCTCAAAAGTAAAAAATGGGTGAAGCACATCCAAGTGGGATATGTGAGGACCTCTCTTCCTTACCCTTGGATGAAATTGTTCTTCAAATTATGCAATATGTGATGCTAGAGGACCATTTCTAGCCCATCTACACCTACTAGTTCACTTTGCTAAGTCACTTCTACCATGGTTGTTCGGTGATTTCCCCTTCCTATTTTCTTCATTTGAATATTTGGTTCTTGAATTTAAAAGGGGCATGTGGGTGGTCGTGTTGCACCAATCCCTCATTTTATTATTAATTAAGCATGCTATTTCCTCGAGACCCCAACCAATTTTTGACAATGTTAGAATCCTCCTTGAGTTAATTGGAGTTTCCCATCTAACCCTATTTTAAAAGGAATTTGTTTCCCCATGTCTTCCTCTACCCCCCTTCATTATAAGAAGAAATGTATTCCCATCTCTCCTTCTTTGAAGTTGATCCTTTCCTCTTCTCTTGATCATGTATCCATAGATTTCCCTACTTCTCTTACGTTTTCTCCATATTCTTATATGGATTCTAGTAAATGAAATATTGGGGCCCATGCTTGTAGCATGAAAACTAATAGAAATAGGAAGGGTTAGGTTCTTGCAACCAAGGAACTAATAAACAAGTGAAATGTAGCAAGACTTGGATACTAAGGGTAAGTGAAAGGTGGTTCTGGAGGAATATTTGAATGTGGATGAGGATATGTTGGAGGTTTAGGGTTATTGGGCCTAGTTTCTTGGATGGGACTTTAAATGTGTTGTTCTCTTTCTCATCTTTGGAATTTGTGACTTCCATCATCAACATGTGTTGATGGATAATTAAACGATATGTGTAAGGAGGTCAACATACACCACAAAATCCTCAAGTAGCTTTTTATTGAAATTAAAAAAAACCAAGTTGAAACCATCACTTATGGAAGATTGGAATGTTATGAAGGAAATTAAGAGTTTGAAACTAGAGTTATCCAAAAAAGGATGCTAGAATAAAAGAACTTGAGAAGGAAATGGGAAAAAATAAAATAAACCTAAGGAAGGTGGTGAATTTCATTAAAATATCTATTAGGAACTCAATCAAGAGTTATCAAGGTGCTTTAAGACAAACCAATTTCAATCATACTCAAGCATGGGCTAGTCCCATTATGAGAAATAGAGGAAGCAAGGATGAGGTCATTAAAGAGGTTGATAAGGATGAAATTTTTGTCATGAAACAACACCTTAAGGCATTACCAGAGGAATGTGACACTACCATTTTTCTAAACGAGCTTCAATTTCCCTAGGGTCTTATTTATTTCCTTGTTTTGGTTTTATTTTTGTTAGTTGTGTTTATTTTGTTATGAAATGTTATTACTTTATTTCTATAGTTTCACTGTTGTCTAGTTATAGCTAGAACATTTTTTAATAATTTTTGTACAAGTGATGGGGCCATTTAAGAAAAATTATTTTATCCTCTATCAAAAAAATATCCAAGATACTTTCCATTTCTCAAAGGAAATTACTACCATCTAATGCATGTATGATAAATATTTTAAGCTAATTACTACTAGGATGACTTCCAATGCATACACATCATCCTTTATCAATACTACCTGTAGACATGCAAATTTTACATTATGCATTTGATCGGATTTAGTCAAATTAGATGTTGCATTAGGACCATTCATCAATTAATCAAGTGCATTTTCATCCATTCATTTATCAAATAAACCTTATCATTCAACCTTCATCTTGCATTATCCATTTAATTAAATAAATCAGGACTTCATTTAAATCAAATCTTAAATTGTATTCCATCATTTTCTGATTTAAATAA
Organism: Sequoia sempervirens; assembly: GCA_007258455.2. Taxonomy (NCBI): domain Eukaryota; kingdom Viridiplantae; phylum Streptophyta; class Pinopsida; order Cupressales; family Cupressaceae; genus Sequoia; species Sequoia sempervirens. Next base: position 42,792 of record VDFB02105105.1, on the reverse strand, counting down.
ATCAAATATCAAAGTCCAAAATGTCAACTCACCTAATCAGCATTAAATCAGCATAATCATCATCTAATCCTAATCTAATGCTAATCCCATCCCACTTGCATTATCTAGATCTAGCCACTTGCACAATAAATCAATTTTATTGATTTATTAAAACCTCATTTTCTTTCAACATGACAAGTCAAACAGGGCATTTATTGCTCTCCTTTCTTGTCCCCCTCTCAAAATTTATTGCAAATTTGAATTCAAAAATTCCCCCTCTTGGGCACTCTTCCCAAATCTTGCATATACACCAACTAATCACATGATGACAAGTGTCCTCAACTCATTGGCTTGTTTTTGATCCCACATTGGTCCCTCTTCAACACTTGGCATTTTGAAAATCTTTAAATAGGTGCTTCATCTTTGAGCAAATCCTTCACAATTTCATGCAAGGTTACTCTCTTCATTTGAGATTTGATCTTGTTCATCATCACTCCATCATCTCCATTTGCATTTTATCATTTACACAACTTGAGCTTTGACCAAGGGTTGGGAAAGGGTCACTAGCACATGTGACACCAATCCAACATGGAATAAGTGTTTATCTTGCTTTTAAAATGTCTTCTTAATGCTGTTTTTGTTACTTGTGGCATTTCTTTAGCATAGATATTCTATTTCATGGAGGTATTTGCAGATTTGTGTGTTTAGATTAACATTTCTAATGAGTATTTGAAGTGGTCTTACATGCAGATTTAAGGTACTTCACATTTGGCGCTAGAAGGAGGGCAATAAAAAAATAAAAATAAAAAATGATTATTCGTGTATATTTTGAATATGCCTCTAATCTGCTCTTAAAGCGTATATTGCTCATTTACCTCAAATCTGTGTTTTTATTGCTCACAGCGTATTGGTATAGATCTCTTTGAGATTTCTTCTGATTTGTTTATTTTCCTTCTTCGAGTTGTTATAGTCTTTCATCAATTCTTATGGCTAAGTGTTCTTGGTAGCATAAGGTTCCCCTAGTGCTGCAGTCTGCTATTCACAAAGTTTACAACATTCCCATCGCTTTTCTCATTTAAAGTAACATTTGCCATTGTTATTATTGTTATCAATCACTAGAGAGAAGGGGTGTTTGTCCTCAGTCGTCCAAATATTGCATAAAATTTCATCCCTATTCATACTGCCAAGGGGCTTCCCCATATCCTCCACATGCAAGCGAACGACATTGTCCAATTCAAACAAGGACGGAGTACGAGTCACCACCAAAAAGAGCATCGATCCAGGCGAACCCAGTAGGGGTCATTCTCTGCGCTGCTACTTCACTTTGGCTTCCTGTTTCTCCCAACGCATTGCTTCGATGATAAGATAAGACTAGGCAGCGAAGAAGCTAGCTAAGGTTTGGAGTTTTCGTGCTTGGTTTCATGGAGTTCTTTTTCGAGAGTTTTTCATCTACGGCCTCCTTATTTTCTGATTTATCCTTCATGCTTCCACACTCTATTCATATTTCTTTGCTTTGAGGCCCAAAATTTGAAGAGCTTCTGACAAGTTTATCTGGGAATAACTTCTGCGGTTTTGAGTGTATTTCTTTAACAGGAACGCCTTGGGCAGTGGGGATACTGGTAAAGACATTTTGTCAAACATTCTGCACACCCTCTCTACACTTTAGTCGATGCTGATCAAGGCATTGTTCAAGGCATTTAAGTTTCCTGCTGTACTGCTGCTCACCAAATTAAAGAAGCAAAAGATATGGGGGCGTGATTTCAGGAGTTGCATTAAATAGATCAACTTCAAGCATAGGGTGCAAATAGGCACAGTTACTCATACTAGATACTTAATCTTGTGAAGCAATATCTGTTGGGAAGCCTTAAAGTTTGCAGATAGGCATATCTTTCCCCTTCAATTATAATGTTGTCTTAAATGATTACTATCTGTTTTTGTTTTACGACAATTACTTTTAACATTAAAAGTTGTGGCTGTTGTAAGGGAAATTCTATATGAGTAAATTCTCAGTTGAAATAAATGTTCTGAGATACGCCTTTATTTTTATTTTATTTTTACTAACCTACTTGTATTAATTTGGCAGGCTTATAAATGCAAGACAACTTCAAAGATTGTAGGGGACCATGCTTCTAAAGTGTTTAGGCATATTTCACTTGATTCATATTAACCAATACACATATGGGAGATGAAAAGATAAATCATAGAACTAAGAAATATGCCAACAGATAGCTGCAAGTCTTCATTTGGAAGAAAAGTGAAGGAAAACGAAGGAAGGGGGGATTCACTTATTTATTGATAATCCATTTATTGATGATTCAATTATTAGACATTTCATTTAAAATCAATCTATTACTTTAAGTTGGTGCTTACAATGATTTTAATTGCATAACTTGATTTTATTTCTTAATAGGAAAACAGAGGAAAAACGAAGGAGCATTTCGCTTGGACATGAAACTTGCAACATTAAAACATTGGAGGCAATCTTTGAAGACTTTTTGAAAGAAATCAAGCACTTAACTTGAACTTGACAAAAGCATTTTTTTAATGCTTAGGGCTTTCATTCTAGCATTTATTTTCAATTTTAGGCCAATTAGATCAATTTGGGGTTTATAGTCAATCAATGATTATCTTTCAAAATTGGGCTAAAATTGAACCATACAAACTTACTAGCTTTTTAATTTTGGACTAAAATTGAACAAGGCAATCTCACACTTCATTTTGGTGCTTAAAACGAACTCACAATTGCTTTGAAGGCTATAAAACGAACAAGTGCTTAATTGTGTGATTTTGTTTTTTTTTAGTACGTATCCTCTCCCCTTGCGCTTCGTGCGATCTAGGGTGCAAGAGAAACACTCAAAATACATTTTATTGCTTTGAAACACTTCAATTTGGGCTTAAAAATTGAACATCTTGTGCGAGTGTGAGTAGGGGCATTTTCACATTCTCTTTCTTTGTGCAATCAAAGATCGATCGAGGGATTGTGTCTTTGCTCGCTTTTGTTTATCTTAGAGGGCCCTTGGGGAAAAGTACTCACCCAAGCGACTCAACCGGTAACACTCTAAAGCCAAGAGTATTTCCAGCCGGGATATAAATGAGGGTTTTGGTTAAACGCCATAATCACGCGGTTGGCTCCGACAAGATGGATCCGAAAGGGGACTCTTGCCGTATGGGTCAATCTCCACGAACGGAAAGTCCGAACTAGAACCTTTGTTTTGTAGTGGCCTATTTATCCATTGAGCGAGTTTATCAAGGTGGTGCATTGGAACTTAGATTCCAAGAAGTTACTTGCCATGTCCGATCTTGGTTGAAATATAGAGGTTAGGATTTCATCATACCTCTATATTTTTCCTTGGTTGCATGTAAAATCATCTCTTCTATGAAGGGCATGAGGCAAGCCCACTAAGAAAAACATACCCATTAGCATAGGATGTTACATTGCTTGTTTGAAAACACAGTGTGTATTCGAAAACATTTTGCAAACAAACATTCAACATGGTTCTCAAAATTTCAAACCCTCTTTAAGACAAATACCATTGACTCAATCCATATGTTACTGCTTTCCCTGCGGATTCATGTTCGTAGAGGTTCCTAAGCATTGGATTATACCTCAATTTGTCTTCTTGAGTAAACAATAGGAAAACCCTTGCCTTAAGTTCATTGAATTTCCACATAAAATATCTTGTGGGGTTTAAAGAAATTAAGACATTGGACATCTTAGTTTGAAACTTTAATCAAAGAGTGTGTTTGTGGTAAAAGGAATACACTAGGCAAAGATAACAAATTGGACCCCACACATGTGCTTGATATATCTTGGTCATATTGGTCTTTTGATTGCTCTTAGAGAAAAGTGTGTTCTTCAATACCTTGGCCTAGTAAACAAAGTCTCTCTAAGTCTCTTAGGATCATCAAAACTTTCATCTATCTTCCAAACATTCATCAATCCATCTCACCAAAACAACTTTGGAGCTTTTGAAAACATCATTCTAGACTTGGGTACATCCTTAAACAAATCAAAGTCAATTAGGTGTGTGGGAATGCATCCTTTCTCATACATCTAATTGAATTAGCAAACCTTTTGACAAGTTCATCCTAAAGATAACATCCAACATCTTAGGGTTTACAAGTTCATCATTCACATCAAACAATCAAAAAATCAAAATCCCTAAGTCTAGCAATTATCCAAAATCCTTAAACGTTCAACACTCATATCATTTACACATTTCATCCTCCATCTCATCATTGGTCCTAAGAACCTTAGAAATCACTTTTGCTACAAGATCAAAACACAAGAAGAACATGGAATATAAACTAGATTCATACATCATGAGCGGTCCAAACCAACCAAACTATCCAAGCCTCACGAAATCATGGGATTATGGAAACTCACATCCATACATAGGATCACTATCTCCTACGAATAGCAATAGCACAACGAATGTGAGTATGCCCAATCTGAAGTTTGGAACACATTTCCCAATGATAGATCTAAGTCCAAACCTACAAATCCACCAATCAAATAATCAATGCATGAGCCTTGAAACGAACAACGTCATTCCACCAAATCCCTACAAACCAAATGTGGATGTACCAAGTGCAAATTTTCGAAACATGAATCCTAACTCGGAAAACTTTGGAAGAATGATTCCCAATACCAACAATGTTCATCCTATCATGCCAAATCTGAACATCATCCCAAATCAGAACATTATCCAAAGTCAATTTTCCCATAATCCCATTCAAAAACCGCAAGCATGCATGCCAAAACTACTTGAACACAAGCCAAATCAACTATCTCAAGTGAGTCAAGATCAAAATCAAGAACAAATTTGGCGAGATCAAATTGTGGAACTTTCCAAAATAGTTGAGGCATTGCACCAAGGGAAATCTCCACCACCATTACCTACATCATTCCTTGGTTTAGGGCTTCCCCCTTTATCTAGCACCAATCAATCCACCCAATTCAATCCAACTAACATCAATCAAACCATCATGTCAAATCCTTCGAGTATACCATCGACATCACACCAATGGATGGTATCTAATCAAACAACATTGATCCCAAATCAAAATACGGTCTCCCAAGGACCTATCACCTCGGTCAATCCAACCATCACTATCCCTTCAATCATTCCAAACACCACTATCACACCCATCACATCTCAACCTCTCACTACCATGATCGCTCCGAGCGTATCTCAAACACTTGTCACTACATCCAACATGATTCTAAATCCACCACCACCCCCACCACCACCAACTTCCACCACATCAATCCAATACAACGCGACATTACAAGCTGCTTTTCAAAAGGGATTCCAACAATATCTAGCCATGCAACAAGCAACACAAGTGAAACAAGTGAAACAATCCTCTCAAGTTGCCCAAGCCTCTCAAGCTACCCAACCAACATGAGCACAAACACAAAAGATGACAACTATTGAAAACAAGGATCAAGATCAATCCATCACTGAGCACACGTTTACTTCATCCAATGATCAAATCGACATATGTCAAGAGTCACTTTTGAATCACGATCAAAATCCACCAACAAAACTCGACAATGAGCCAATTCAAGAAATATCAACATCACTTGATGCTATGGTCGAAGACATTCACAATCTCTCCACCGCAATTGTCGAAAACAATGATCAAAACCTCTCCATCGAGGAGCACATTGATGATATATCTACACAATCCGATGATAAACTCACCATACATCAAGAGCCACTTTTTAGTGATCTCTTTCAAGGAGTGTTAGGGTTATTTGATCCTATTGACATAATGCACGATCCATCGACCTATGATCATGTTGAAAATGTCTCTACATCGCCTTATGAGGTAGAGGACATATCTCAAGAAGTTATTCCAAAGCAAGATCAAAATCTTTCACCAAGGTCTAGCAATGGTCCCTTCCAAAACATGTTGATCCCCTTTGACTGCATGGTTATAGATACTAAAGGAACCCTAAACTCGACACTTGAGGATGTTGAACCACTTACCATGTCCAATGAAGATATCCAAGCACCATTTGTAAGTGATCCATCCTTTGAAACCGACCCATGTCAAGAGCTTGATCCAAAGCATATCGAATGCAATCCCAAAATAAATCAAGATCAAAAATTTGTATCCCCAAGATACTACAATGATCTAATGGATATTCTCCTATCCACACAAGATGATCACATCCACATAGCACTTACTCCTCCATCTACCCATGAGATGCTTTCTATGGATGGACACGTAGATGATCCTCATCTAGAACAAGATTTTGTTACACAAAAAGAGCAGATTCTTAAATCCTACAATCAAACAGAGTTGTCAACATCAGGATCAAATATGTCCCAAACTCAGATTGAGGACATCATGAATAAAGATATCCATCATTATCCGCCCAAGGAAACAAGTCAGATAGAACATTCAGAGATAGCAGAGCAACAAATGGAATTAATGTCGTCTACAGTGATCATTGATCAGAGAATGCATTTTGAACAAGAGCTCTTCGAACAAGCAAAATCAATGAATAAAGGTGATACTATCACCATACTAGGGGCAACTTCGTTTCAAGCAAACGTCAACATAGGGAGCATGAAGAGTCCTTATGATGAAGCTAGTGTCAATACTACAACCAACCACATCACGATTCTTCATCCACCCATCACCCCATCCATGAATTGTGACCAACTTCGAAGGAAAAATTTGAATCAAAGTACGAAGAACATTATCAAAGCAAAAGAAGCAGAGAAGTATAATGGACAAATCAAATACAAATGGATACTAAAGAATACAAAGAAAGATCATCCCTATCAAACTCCATCAGTCAAAGAAACTGTGGGGCAAACTAAAAGAGGGAAAGGTATCCATCAAAGATGTCCACAAAATCAAAAGCAGGCTTTTCAAGAAACATACAAAGTGTATCAAGCAGTTGGTCCTAATTCCATGCACACTTCCCTATCCACCCATCATTGCTCATCTTCCCAAGTTTGGAGAGTCAAAGGTTCCAAACTGTCAACCAATCCATCTCTTATCCCTAAATGCACTCCATCCACACCTCCATGCATGATATCCAATTCTCATATAGACCATGTATTGGCAATGACCCTTCATCATAAGGATTCAGAAGGCACTTTATCGCGATGTATGCACAGAGACAGAGTTAACCCCGGTATCGACGAAGCAGATCAAGAATACCAAAAGCTGCATTCAAGTGCACGTATCTTAGCAAAGCAACTCATTCAAGCAGGATATCGATGGAACATTATGACAGGGGCATCTACATCAGCAACACCTTGTGATTCAGCATGAGCTTAAAATCTTTCAGAAAAAATACAAAAAAAAATCAAAAAAGAAAAAAATCCAAAAAATCAGAAAAAAAGATTGAAAATAGTAAAGATAAAAATCGTCCTCTAGTGAAAACCGCATGGGCGGCACTTTGGGCAAGACCATGATGAAAACCTGGCAAACAGGCGTCATGAGTAGAATCGAGCATCTACGTGCACCAGTTCAGATGAAAGCATCTCATCCCATCCATAATAAATCGAGCATTCCATCCATCTTATCCATAATAAATCCATCCATCCATAAACCATTGAGCCAATCCATTTTCATCCATCTTCATGATCCATAGTCCAAGTTATCTTGATCTTGATGAGATTTTGGAGTACACCTTACGCTTGCTTATGACAAACATCTTGACATGGGCTGTTTTCATGGATCCTATCCAATGCAACATTATTTGAGCTATTAAGCATTATCCAAATGAGTATTCTTTATCCAAGCACCTTATCTTATCGCAAGATAATCCTTGGCATCCTTTGCGTTCCTTTGTGTACTTACCTTATCCATTCATCCATACACCTATCCAAGCATCCATCCCATCACATTCCATACATTGCTAGAAATTGGGGGCAGATATTGGCATCTTGCTTCCAAAATAAATCTTGATCTACATCCTCTAACTTATGTGGCAATCCGAACATTGGCAAACGTGAAACCAAATGGGTCAAAACACTTGTGAGCAAAAATTCCAAGTCACTAGCCCATGGCATTTTTTTTTTTTTTTGACAAAAACATGTCCTTATCAGTCTTCATCTTTTATCGAACATCGGTCCAAACAATTGATATCAGTCACATCTAAGCTGCACGTCAAACGTCACATCAAATCATCCAAACATCTTTTGTTCAAAATCAAGCTTCATCAATCATGATCAATCAAGTCTAATCAATCCATCATCATCTTAGGATATTCTTCCTTATCCTTGTGTTGCTTAACACAATCCTTGCATTGTTGTGCATCCTCAACAATGTTATCATCATCAATCCTCATCATCAATCCATTGATCCGATCAATCAACCTTAGCTTGGTCTTCAACAAAATCATAAACAAAGCACTGATACCGTCACACATGTCCATATCCTAATCGTCAAAATCGTGCGAAAAATCCAAAAACATCCAAAACATCAAAAAATCCAAAAACATTAGAAAATCAGAAAATCCAAAAAAAATCATAACACATCAAAATCCAAAAACATTCAAAAAACACCAAAATCCAAAAACATTCGAAAAACATCAAAATCCAAAAACATTGAAAATTTGAAAATAAAAACATTTGAAAACCTTGAAAATACCAAAAACACCTCAAAACATTGCAAAACATCAAAAACATCCAAATATTTGAAAAATCCACCCGTCCCGTTTCGCTTTCACTCGCAATAATCAATCATCCATAATAAACTGATCGTCACCTTCATCCTTTGGCAACGCAAACAGAAACAATCATAGCATGCAACAAAATCAAGCTTCAATCGTATAATCAAAATCGAAACAACAAACTTTTAAAAAACAAAATCAAACTCTTGATCAATCGCAAACATGTCAGTCAACCTTATATCAACAGCCTATCAATCAACTTATCAAACCCATCATCATCATGTACAATGCATGTCCTAGGATATATCGTTCCGACAATGGGCATCATTTATGGATATCACTTTGGATTCTTATCCTATCAAAACAAATCCCTTTGGCTGAAGGTATGAAGAACATTGGCTTATTTGTGTACTTGATCTTTTCTTTTGACTTATCTTATTTGCGCTCATTCCAAGGACCTCTCGATGATATCCCAAAACAAGGATTTAGAGAAATAGGAATGGGGCAACGATTATTATCTTTTGTTTGCTGTGCTTGTTGGACGTTCTTGTAAAATAACTTGGCGAATACTTGCTTTGTTAGATATGTATGGAGGATGTTTCAGATAGCTTGTTGACTATTGCATTGATTGGTTATACCTTTCCGTGTTTTGGTCCGAGATGTTTGAGACTTCTAAAGTGCATCCTAGCAAGGTTTCCGTATGTCAAGTGTGAACAAGATTACTCCTATCTATTTGTCGAGTCAAAGTCCATCACACTAAGTACAACGCCATCCTGGTCCTTTATACCTTGATGCATCGTACTTAGGCGTGTTATCAAAAATAAAGTAAGTGACCCTTTGAAAATCCCAATCCTTGATAAGAAAATCATCATCATCTTCTATCATCATCATCTCTAATAAAGTCTCGACCAATCATGGACTTGTTGGATCCTCTTGTCATATCTGATTTCCATGCTAACATCATGCACCCGTCATGCATCCATCATGCATCCATCCTGCATCTGCAAACCATCAATATACTGCATACCACATATCATTCATATCATACATCATAGGAAACATTGATCATTTCACATGCATTGCATATCATCATCATAATATAGATCTGTTAGTCTAAGCATTTCATAAATCATCCATTGCATAATCATAGTATATCACATCATCCATCTCATCCGTCTCACATCATATCATCATTTAAGTTGTTTAGGATAATATAGCTTTGTTATTCTAAGCATCTTAAAATCATCTTTGCATCGTCATCCACAACCATCCATTTTGAACCTCTTTATCGCGAGATCGACCCTCAAATCGAATCTTTTCGTTCGATCTCTCGAGGGGGCAATGTACCAGTGTACTTCTTTCTGCTGGGGCATCCGAAAAATCATGAAATTTTTAAATTTCGATCGCGGCAAGTTTATTCTTTGAACCAATGCAACAAGTACATTGCTTCAAAGAGGGGCAAAATGTAGACATGCAAATTTTACATTATGCATTTGATCGGATTTAGTCAAATTAGATGTTGCATTAGGACCATTCATCAATTAATCAAGTGCATTTTCATCCATTCATTTATCAAATAAACCTTATCATTCAACCTTCATCTTGCATTATCCATTTAATTAAATAAATCAGGACTTCATTTAAATCAAATCTTAAATTGTATTCCATCATTTTCTGATTTAAATAAATCAAATATCAAAGTCCAAAATGTCAACTCACCTAATCAGCATTAAATCAGCATAATCATCATCTAATCCTAATCTAATGCTAATCCCATCCCACTTGCATTATCTAGATCTAGCCACTTGCACAATAAATCAATTTTATTGATTTATTAAAACCTCATTTTCTTTCAACATGACAAGTCAAACAGGGCATTTATTGCTCTCCTTTCTTGTCCCCCTCTCAAAATTTATTGCAAATTTGAATTCAAAAATTCCCCCTCTTGGGCACTCTTCCCAAATCTTGCATATACACCAACTAATCACATGATGACAAGTGTCCTCAACTCATTGGCTTGTTTTTGATCCCACATTGGTCCCTCTTCAACACTTGGCATTTTGAAAATCTTTAAATAGGTGCTTCATCTTTGAGCAAATCCTTCACAATTTCATGCAAGGTTACTCTCTTCATTTGAGATTTGATCTTGTTCATCATCACTCCATCATCTCCATTTGCATTTTATCATTTACACAACTTGAGCTTTGACCAAGGGTTGGGAAAGGGTCACTAGCACATGTGACACCAATCCAACATGGAATAAGTGTTTATCTTGCTTTTAAAATGTCTTCTTAATGTTGTTTTTGTTACTTGTGGCATTTCTTTAGCATAGATATTCTATTTCATGGAGGTATTTGCAGATTTGTGTGTTTAGATTAACATTTCTAATGAGTATTTGAAGTGGTCTTACATGCAGATTTAAGGTACTTCACACTACCTAAGAGAAAATTATAAAGCATATTATCGCAACTAATCCTAGGAAACATAGAGTAGAAAGAGATTCATAGCATTACCTCCCCCCTTTAAAAATATGTGTCCTTAATGCTTGAGATGACCAAACATGGAAAGAGTGTTTGTGGGTTCCCATATGGCATATATTTTAGGTTGTAGGCCCTTCCACTAGACTAAGAACTCTTAATAGAATGATTACAAAGGTTCTTAGTGTATTTTTCTTAAATAACCTTATGTTCTAAAACATGGATCCATCCTCATCCAAATAAAGTAACTCTATATGAGTGTAACCAATAGTCCCAATCACTTTCTTGAGACAAGACATGAAAAATTAGGTGGATCTATAAAGAAGGTGGGAGTGTCAACTTGTATTCCACCTCAAGTCAATGTGTTGGATAAGCTAATAGGAACCACAAGTTTGGAGCCCAACTTATGACCATGCTTGTCTTATAACAAAATTTTCTTTTAGGGATAAAGATGTGAAAAACCTAATCACCAATGTCAAAAGTATGCTCTATCCTATGTTGATCCACTTTTTGTTCTATTTAATTTTATTCTAGTGGTAAATTGTCCTTAAGTATTTGATATATTTCTTCATGCTTGGTTAGAGTGTTATCAACTATTGTACTTGCTTATAAGAACCTAAAACATACATACACAAGGAGGGTGGGGGAGTGCAATAGAGGGACTCGTAAGCATTTTGGAAGCACTATGATAAGTGGTATTGTACCACCACTCAACTAGAGCTAACAAGGTGGCTCATTGTCCTTATTGCTCATACATTAAAGAAAAGGAAATAATTATCAAGGCACTTGTTGCCAATATTTGTTTGACCATAAAATTGAGTATGATAAGTTGAACTCATGTTCAATTTGGTGCCTTATAACTTATACAAATCTTGCCATAATTGTTGGTAAAAGATGGATCTTGATCATTGATAATAGAGTGATGCATCCAATAGAGTTTGAAGATGAAATCTAAGAAGTGTTGAGCAACCACAATAGAAATGTAAGGGTGAGGTAATGAACAAGTGGTCCACCATCATTGAAATTAACTTTCATCACTTGAGAGTAGAAGCCCCACAATGAAGTTTATTAAAATATCAAAACCAATCCTAATTGGTGAAAGGTAGTGAGTAAGAATTTTGGGGCTTTGAAAGTTTCCCCTTTATTCCTTTGGCACACACCACATTCAATTATAAATGATTTAACTTGCTACTTAAGTCTATCTAAGAAAAACTATTGGTTGACATGATCATATCTCTTCAAAAAATGTATATGTCTTGCAATAGGGAAGGAGTGCAATTCCATTAGTAGCTGAGGCTTGAGAAATGAGTGGGTAAGTAAACAAATCCATTTATAATATGTGAGTACTTGGCCTATCCATTCAAATATTAACATAGACTATAGATCCTATTACAACTACCAAAGTATACCTTGAATTGTACAATTAGTAACACATTTATTTTGAGTCTCATTTATAGAATTTGGAACCAATAAAAAGATAAAATATCATGTCTTCCTCTTCATATTAGTAAGAGAGGGAGTGGATACCAAATTTTCCATATCCTTCTTGTAGATAATTTCATAGTCATATTCGTAAGTCTTTGTCACATATTTTTGTTGTTTTTAAGGGAGAACACCCTTTGCTACCAAATATATTTCAAGTTATGATTATTTATTTTTATCAATAACTTGCAACTCAATAGATGAGGATGTCATTATTGGATAATATAGAGGATAGAAAACATTTCTTTTAGTTTATTGATTCAATGAGATTGTACCCATTAAGTTTCTTGTTGGTGGAGGCTAGAGCTTGACCTCTTTGCATCAACATTTCACATATGCCCATGCTAGAGGTATCACATTCTAGAATGAAGGGTTTTTGAAAATAGGTAGGTCCAAAAGTAAAGTGGAACTATGGTAGTTTTGAGTACATTAAAGGTCACCTTTGTTGATTCAAACCAATTGAAGAATTTTTTTTTAAGAAAAATTGTTAAGCGCCCAACAATTTATCATAATTATGAAAAAATGTGATAGTACCATGTTTTTTTTTTGTTCGGTAAATCACTGCTAAGGGGCAGCACCCTATGCTTTTAACTAGAGCTATGAACCAATGAGGCCACATACGAGGGACCTCATCCCTGATATCTCCATAATCACCACTACCACCACCACCTTAACCACTGTCGTCGTCACCATATCCACTGTCACTATTGCCTTTGTTGACCCCGCATTCGCTTTCTCACTGCGGCAATCCCACTATCCACCATGGGATTCAAACCTTAGACAAACCAACTGCTGCCCTTGCAACTTAATCATTGCACTGCGGGGTCAACCCCATGATAGTACCATGTTAAGTATAATGAACTTCACAAGATTTTGAGCAACTTAGGGTGTATCCACTCTTGCATTACAATTATCTTCTTAGGTTCAGCCTAGGCACAAAATTTTGAAATGATATGGCCCAAATACTCCACTTCTTGGACTCCAAAGGAACACTTAGAGTGCTTGGAAAATATAGTATAATCCTATACAATCTAGAGATAAACCTTTAGATGATGAAGATGATCAATCCATGTCAAACTATAGATGATAAGTTCATCAAAGAAATATGAATTATTTATGTAATAAACCACAAAAAACTTTGTTTAAGAAGCTCTAAAAATTAGAGGGGCATTGGATAATCCAAAAGGCATGACCAAAAATTTATAATGGCCTTCACAAGTCTAGATGGTAGTTTTAAGAATATTAGCATCTTTGACCTAAATCTAGTGATAGCTTAAATGAATATCCAACTTAATAAAAAATTTAGCACTCGAAAGGTCATCCAACAAATCATAAAAAAAAAGGGATGTAAAATTTATCCCTAATGGTTATGGAAATCAAAGCACATATACCAACCTCCATATTTATTAGGAACCATAAAAACTAGAGAGGAGTAAGGACTATTACTAGGGTGAATGATATACACCTTTTAGAGCTCCTTCACCATATTCTTAACTTTATCTTTTTCCTCAAAAGGGTATAGATAGGGCCATTAAATATCAGCCGATGGATACAAAGGATGAGAGGAATAAAATGGTCACGGACCTTGGAGGGAGTAATCCTTTGGGTTTCTAAAACACTGTTGATACTTATTGAGGAGGCCTTACAAATCCAAGGGGAGAAGGTGAGTAGATTGAGCTTCTAAAGAGTGGAATTGGTCTAGAATACCATAACACCATTTTTCAATATTTTTTCCTTAGAATGGGAGCTAACCACTTATAAATCACCCACCTTTACTTCTTATAATGTATGTTTTCGACCATCATAATGGAATTAAGCTAGAGCTAGGAGTAGTCATAAGTGACTAAACCTAATATTTGTAACCATTGAACACCTCATACCACATTTACACCACCTAAGTAAAGAGAAATCATATCCATGGTCAATTGATAATACTTCAATGTAAGATTGACATTGTGGCACTTGCCTCCATAGGAAAAGTATTACCATTGGGCACTATAATTTGAAAATTAATACAGGCATACACATAGCAATTGGCAAAGTTATAATTTATACCACCATCTATCAAGACCACTATCTTTTTTATTTTGGCCAATGACCTTAAGTGTTTGGGAGGAAGATAACTTAGGCAAGGAATAAATAGAGATATGAGATTCAAGAGTGGATTTGTGGTTGAGGGAACACAACTATTTTGTATTTAAAAGTTCTTGGGAGTCACTAGGCATGGTAGTAGATTCAATGAGATATAATAATTGATATCAATATGTGTGATCCATTTCCCATTTTTAATTTTTAATTTTAACATAGTCCATTGGCCTTTGTCTCTACTATCACTTCTTAGGAAAGCTTGTGAATTGTGGAGGGTTTAGTTCCCCTATTTGATGCCTTTTAGGTTTGAAATAGTAGGAACTAACTACTTTTTATTAAGTTCTGAAATTTTCCTCCATAAGCCATGTGTTAAGGAGAGATTACTATGTAAACAAGAATATAGTTTAAACACGATAATCTCTACTCAAATATTATCTTTGAGACCACTGAAGAAAAACTATAGAAAAATGATTCATCCTATCTAATAGTTTGGTTCACTAATCTATCAAACTCACTTTGATATTCCTTTATGGAATGTCTTTGGAATTATTTATTGAGGAAGTTAAGAAATTCTTTATAAGCACTAGGGCCAAAATGGATTCTAGGGTTCCTTGAAAAATTATAACCACAAGAGAAATGTGAAAGTCATTTAAAGCATTAAATGGATACTTTTTCCAAGTGGAATGAGACATTTAAGAGGTTTTGATTTTATGGAATTCAGTGTATTTCAAAATATTAATTGACCCTATATGTAACTAAGTAGTAGGGTCAATATCATCAAATTTGGGAAATTCTAATTTAGGGGGCATAGAAGGCAACCTTAATTGGGGGAGTAAAAACCTACTATGTGTTGACCCATGTATACACCTAAGAGGAGCATTTATATTTGTTGTGAGATTATGGAGAGTGTGTTGTGGAAGCTACTAACTTTTTCTTGGGTGGCCACATGCATTTGATCAAGGTAGTCATTAAGAGATTGTAGAGTGAGCTCTTGTGGGTCAAGTGTTGGTCTTGAAAACAATGACATACTACCATAGAGAGGAGAAAAAGTGATAAACAAAGGTGACCAAAGATATATGGGAATTAATTAGATGTAAAGATGCACACAAAAAAGAATGTGTTTAAGGATGAAAAAGAGTAGCTTGGACCAAAAAGCGTTAGTTGAAGTTAAATGACAAGTTGACCAACTTAAATAGACGAGTATAATAGGAAAATCCACTAAAGGGGGTAAAATTTGGCCCCATTTTTTTATTTTACTATTTATATACCCTTTAGGCTAAATTTTCTATCAAAATGATATATTATCCCTATATTGGGAGAAATGGTAGTTTTTTTTATCTATAAGTAGGACAAAAAACTAAACTAGTGCTGGAAGTAATGTAGATTTGAAGAATAGCTCAGAATTTGAAGATTTGTTTTTATGTAGAAAAAACATTAATAGCCATTGAATATATGTCAACTACCTAACTATAAGGAAAAGGTATCTCAACCATATTTAGGAAAAATGATGCATAGGTAGAGATAAAAGGGAAGGTTCTATAAGGTGTGTCTAGTCTATAATCTCACCAATATACTTATCTTATTTGTAAATAGTGTTGGCCCAATGTTTTAAAGCACTAACCATGGAGGATTATGACCATAACCCTACCCCATTATCCCATCTATAAGGTATGCAATAAATATATTCCTAGGGCTAACCACTTACCAATGCATAACAAACTTTAGATAGTTAAAGTTTACCTAAGGTTAGGTTACAAAAAATCTGAGGGGATCTTATGATATGCCCACAAGTGCATGGAGGCTGACAATTGTATACGAAGGTTTTCTAAGGGTTGGTATTGGGTTCAAAATACTCCTCACTTAACCAAACTCTTTATAGGGAATCTACCATAGCTAAGAATAATATCTCTTCTAAAGATATTTGAAAACCTCCAACACATTATTTCCAACTTAAAAAGTAAACAATAAATTGTAACTCTTTTTTTGCCAAAATCATGTAACAAACTTAGTGTGACTACAACTATAACCATTTTTTTTTATCACCAAGACCCTCTAGGGTGAGGTGAGAAAATTGTGGATAATAATAGATGGACCTAAATTGGAAAATATTCTTGTAGAAATAGTCCTAAAAGGAGCTCTAATACCACTTGTAATGGACCTACACGATAAAATTAAGCTAAACAAACAAAAATTATGTAAAAATGATAGAAACAAATTTTTTTATTATATATGTAGTGTCACTTCAAGGGAGAAACCTCCAAATAGAATATAGAATCCAATTAATAAATATCTAAATGCCTTCCATTTGGGAAGTCATTACAAGAAATATAGTTTTCTTCAAAGGAAACTACTACCATCCCATGCATGTTGGATAAATATGTTGTTCTAACTAGTGGGATGACTTACAAAGCATATGCATCCTTTTATTAATACTTTCTAAGGGTGACTTCCAAAGCATATGCACCTGGCTATTCCTAGCTAACATACAATAGAATGGAGTTCATAACATAAAATTTTGAGCAAATGCAAGATGAAAGTGTAGAGCCAAATTCTACAATATTTATTCATTTTACATATTTAACTCATAAGCTACATAGGAGTGTTGAAAATATATTGAAATTCTAGAATATTTATTCATTATACAGATTTGAATCATAATTTCTACATGGTTATTATTGTTGTATAGGTTAACATTTTGGTTTTACTCCTATGAAAGTCTTTAGTGAAGAATGTTTAGAAATAGATGATATTGATTTGTCAAGGAGATTTGAATCATTAGTTTATTGTCACCATTGATGAGATTGAAGAAACCTATAACAAGGATGATGAAGAAAACCTTGAAATTTTTGAGGATGGTCCTTCTATGAAATTAGATAAAATGTCTCATAAATATATTTTTCATTGTTACTATTTGACTTAGAAAATAGTGTCTAAGGGTTTTAATTTTCTAAACCTAAAGGGATATGTCCAAAGGGATTATTTGGTAGTAGTGTTTACAAGGGATAAACATACAACATAAGATAACATAGAATATTTACACTTACAAATTAGGTTAAAATGGGGTTAGTTAACTTTCAAATGATATATTGTTTGCTCATAGTCCTTTAAAGATTGATTTACTCTACTATGAACAAGGGACAAGTGAGAGAAATGATTGCAATAACCTAAAGAGTGTAGATCATGATTAGTTAGGTTATGCCATGGATTTTCCTCATTCAAAGATGCACCATAGAGATCTAACTTGATTACAAGATTGATTTTATGTGATATATGTCAATAATTCATTTGTGACGTGTTCTACAAAAAGTGACAAAGGCTATATAGTTTATCAAGAAGCTCCAATTGAGTAGGGAATACCACTATGTGTAGAAGATTCAACTATCCTCTAAATACCCTATTTGTGTGCTAATTGTTTTCACATTACATGGAAAATATGTAATACCTTTACTATTGTGGGGATGAAAATTAAAGTAGGTTTAAAAATGTCAAGATCAAATTTTCGTCCTTCAAACATAATACTCAAGGACTACAAAATAGAATGGAAAGGGATAGATTATATATGATATATGAAAGAAAATTACAAGTATCCTAATATCCTAGCTACAATTTACTTATTGTTATTTTGTGACTAGTCTCACTTTTATTTTATTTTTGAAGACTAAAACCCTATATGCTAGAAAATAAGCAAGCAAATTATGTAGAATTTCATTTTTACCTCTGGAAAAGTGCAACCTTCAAACATTTTCCTAAGACCCAATTCATAGCCTTAATATGGGATCTTATTAGTTTCTCTTTTAAATTCATTTACCAAAGTAGTATAACTCCAGTGCGAATTAGGGAAAAAAAGCTAATTGTTATCATAACATTTAATATTAAAACTCTAGAATGTAATGTACTTGTATTTCCCATAACAAATTAAATCTCATTTTGACAGTTTATGTAAATTTTTGTGATATACAATCGTAAAAAAGCTTATAAATGAATCCAAGACTAACTAATATTAATAGAGGACATCAATATTAATCAAAACACAATTGAGAGGATTTTTTTCTAAATATTATAGTTGCAAATGTCCTCATAGATATACATTCAAAATTTCAAAATACACAAATGTTTTTTTTTTCACAATATGCATCAAAAAGATGTGGTCTAATGCACTATAATGATTGCAAGGTATGTATAAAATGGGTTTTTTTGAGAAGGCACTTTGAAATTTTGAACTAATGCAAGGGACATGTGTAGAGCAATTACACAATGTTTATTCATTATAGATATTTGATTAATAAGCTCCAAAGGAATCTTGTAGAATATGTTAAAGCTAGCTACTAACATGGTTAGTATTGTTGCAAGATAAAAAAAATAATTGGTTTTTAATCTCATGAAAGTCTTGATTGAAGAATGTGCATGAAAAGATGATATGTATTTCACCAAAGATGGGGATCATTTGTTTCTTATTAACATTGATGATCTTGAAGAAGGCTTTAACAAGGATGACAAAGAAAGGCATGAAATGTTTGAGGATGGATTTTGTGAAATTGTATAAGATGTCTCACAAATATATTTTTTTATCATAGATATTTGATTTAGAATATAATTAGTAAGGGTTCTAATGTTTTATACTTTATGGGATAGGTCCAAAGGGCTTGTTTGGTAATAGTATTTTTAAGTGCAAATATAAATTATTCATATTTACACCTTGCAAATTAGGTTAGAATGAAATTACATGAATTTCAAATGATATATTAGTTGTTCATAATCCATGTTGATAAGATTAGAAATGAGGAGAAGTTCTAGAAATTTGAGAAAATACATTTTTCTTTTATTGAATAATTTATTAAGTTTTCTTAATTTCTTTGAGAGGCATAATTATAGTGACAACAAAAGGTGGAGTGTAATGGCATGAATGTGTTAACAAAAATTCTTACCTTAAAACTTAAATTTGAAAATCATTTACATGTCAAAGTGTTATTAAGATTGAAAAGTGTTCTACATCAATAAAAACCAAAGTAATCAAATAAAATAAGTCTAAATTAAAATAAAATAAAAATAATTTTATAGTAAGTACAAATAAAGTAAATGATGTAAAAATAAATATATATTTTTAAATCGAAGTAAAATAAAAAACAATATAAATAAAAATAGTTCTTCAAATAAAAGTAAAATGGGCAATATAAATAAGATAAAATAATTCCTAAATAGTTGTAAAGTAAAATAAATGAAGCAATGCAAATAAAATAAAATAATCTTTAAATAGTTTTAAAGTAAAATAAATTAAATCTGAAGTAAATAAAATAATTCAAGATTGATATTAGTTTAACATTTTGGTTAATTTTATTTTTAAATCAATTAAAATTATAACAAGTTTATTAATTAAATTATATATAGCATATATTGGAAATTATAACATATTAATTAATTAAAAGATGGAAAATTATTTATAATAAATTAGAATAGTACATGTTTTTGGTTTAAACTATGTATGTTTTTTGCTTGACCATCACATCCATGATCCTCAAACAAAAACATAGTTTAAACCATAAACATTGTTCTAATTATTTGTAATATTTATTCATAGTATAAAATAGTTGAAAATTTTCAATAAAATATTTTACAATAGTACATTTCTATAAAAGAGTAGAAGATAAAAAATTCTAATTCAATTATGAATTATGAGCTAAGTTATGAATGTGATGATTCTTTCATGATAAAAAATCTTGTAGGTTGCATACATGTGCTTTGTATTTCATTTAACATATTTAATGCATTGTTTTATAGCCATGTATTCCACATCCTACACTAATAGCATTCTTTAAAATCTTAAAACATTAAACCACATCTCTTTCAGCCACATTGTCAAAGACTCAAAGGCAATAGTCACAAGAGTTTATTGTCTCGCATTTGGAAAAAAAATGCCACATTTATAGAAGAACATGCCACAAATTTCTAACCAACTTAATGTGGTTTGTATAATTATTTTCTGAAAATCTAGATTAGACTTTGATGACAAAACCCTAATAAAGATTTCCACTATCAAAAACTTTTATGCATATTAGAACATTAAATCTAACCAATGGTTGTAGAAAGTTTTAAAAAAAGTTCAGTTGCTAATTATAAATTGAATAAACTAACACCATACACAAAAAAATTACTCACCTGCAAAGATTGTCCATCCCAGAAAGTGGAAGCCATCAAAAACATTGCTAAAAACACCATGGGTGCAGACACCAAACCCAGGTTTTGCATAGTTCTGGAAGACCCATTTTTACAGTTATCTGCTTCATATTCCCTCACAACTGACATGAGCAGGAAGGCCACTGCAGATGGGACTATGGCCGCCACTAACAAATAGGAAAACCCATCTGAATCTGGAAATAATACCTTCCATGCCGTTGACAGAATGGCGCTGCTCAGACCGACGCATCCCTTCATCAACCCCACCACTATTCCTCTGTTCTCCGGTATCCAGCTGCTAAGCCCCCAAAAACTGCTAAGCTGCTGTAGACAGAGATGGTGTCCAGCTGCTGCTGGTTGTAGCCAAAGCGATTCTTAATGGTCTGAGAATATATGCTGAAACCGTATGATGCTCCTGCAGATTCGATCCATTTGCAGGCTACCAAAACCATCCATCTGTTCTGAAGAGAATCGTACCCCATTCAAGCCCTCTTCTTGTAAACTAGGTCAGTAATTTTTTGATGAGAAATGTTGAAACAGAGGACAACAATAAGGATGTTTTAGTATTGGAGTCGAATCAAAATGCATAATTTTCTCAGAAGAAAAGTGGGGAGATTCTGATGAATCTTAGGAGAAAGTAGGCCCTCTAACAAGTGGGCATATTCGTTTCAACAAAGTATTCGCTGTTGGCTGACTGGTTTTTTGTATGCTTCCTCCTCTATCATCTGTTTTTTAAGTTCTTCCACAAGGAATCTACACAGCCACAACTAATTGTTATTCCTGATGTGACCACGTTCTTCCAATCAGAATTGGCTTGCTTTTCTGTAATGGGGTCTATTGTGAGTAGAAGATCATTTTATTTTAAGCCACCCACGTACCAACCATGACCAACAAAGCTTTCTTTTGATTTTGACACCAAGATATGGAGGGAGTTGCAGGGAAATTTATAATTATTTTGTTCAGTGGGTCTTTTAAATTGTTCTAGTTTTGTTTGATTTGCGTATTTTAATCTTTTTAAATATTATTTTGTTTATAAAATTAAATTTGAATCAGAGTTTGGTTCAATCATGGTAGAACAAACAGGTGATGGTGGTCTTTCACGTCAGGATTTGTTTGTATTTTAGTTGTCATTTTCATTCTTTGTCTTTTAGTGTTTGTCTGATGTAGCTTCTTCTTCTTCGTTGCTTTGATTTGTGTCAAGTGCTGTGAAATATTTGGAGAAGAGAGTGCCTATGCTTTTCCTCAGCCTCTCTTGCTGCTCTAGGGGAGGAAGAGGAGAAAACAAAAGAGAAGAAATGGAAAATAAAACGGGGTCATTTCAGCGTAATTTTCGGCATTTTTGTTGCCACAGTGGAAGAGATTAGGGTTTTAAAGACGAAAAGATGATTGAGTAGTTTATAAATTGTGTTTTGTGCAAGTTTCGCTTTATCTTTTCATGTGAAACAATGTTGCTATGGTTGGAGATGTACATATGCATATGCAGAGGCCTGAAATGACTTGTCATGCCTCAAACCAAATGAAAGGGCAAATAAACCAAATGAAAGGGCAAATAAACACTGAAAATGCAAAAAGCAGAAAATGGTAGAAATGACACTGAAACAACTTGCAACCACTTCTAAATTACAACTATTGCAATGGGAAAAACAATTATGAAAACCTTGAAATGATCATTCATGTTCATATCATAGTTTGGGTTGTTTTGATGTGTAATGGAGTCCCACTTTGTGTTTTTGTAACATATGCCTATACAATATTTCTTGGATTGAGATTATCAATCTCTTTGAAATAAACGGATTTGTGATTTACAAGAATGTAGCATTGATGTTGCCCCCTTCATGTTTCTTGCAACATAGGCCTGCACATTATTTATGGGACATTGTTAATCCTATTGAAAATATTGGGTTTGCATTGTGCAATAAACTAGAATTCAACTTTGATGTTGTTTAGTGCACAAATGATCTTTATTGTAATGTTGGGTTCCATGCCATTATGAAATTCCTTCATAGTTATCAGTCCCATGCGATAAGATACAATTCATAGAGAAGGTATTTGAACAATATTTTTTTACAAAAAATTCACACAGTTCCAATCTAGAAATAGCTAGCACTTGATTATCATGGACTATGGAAACTTTATGATGTTAATATTTTTTATGTAGATTAAGTGTTAGTGGAACATATATGCCAATGTTTAAAACAAATTATCGGTCTTTTGTTGATAAATTTACTTTCCTAATATTTAAATCAAAATTTACTAGAGTAGCCAACCATAATTACATAATAGCCATGCAACAGAGCCTCTTTATTATACAACAATAGAACCAATCAAGATTTAAGCTACATACATTAAAACAAAAGTATTTAGTGCTTCCAAACTATACAATAAGGAGTCAACCCACCCCCCCAGATAGAAATATGATTTCGGTTAATCACCATAGTCTATTTGCTTGTGTTGATCACCATAGTCTATTTGTGCATGGTAAGCAAAATTGAACTTAAGTTATGTGTCCAATTTTCTCCAAAGTCTGAAAGTGACTAAAAAACACTTGACCTAACCTGATGTTATGTTCTTGTTAAAGCCCACAAAGTCTTACAATTTATTTGAATAATAACCTTTTTAACTTTGGATGTGTCACTTGTCTTCTTACATAGAATAAAGTGTGCTATTTTTTAAAACTAATCAACAACCATAAAGATAGGGCCATTTACACATTGGGTTCCTGACAAACATACCACACAATCCATTGATATTTCCTTGTACAATCCACTTGGCATGGGTAATGGAAACTCTACACTTTATTTTTTCAGTCTATGTTTCAACACAACATATTATCATCACAATTACTCCACCTACCAAATAGGGACTGGTAGAATTTAATTTGACTATTAATTAACTTTAATTCTTTGTTATGTTTTAGAATCAATTTAAAGACATGAGATTATCAAAATCTCCAATTCCAAATATCCATGCATCCCTTTGAAGTTCCTATATTAATTTGATTCTTGACTTTAGTGATCTTTGAGAACATTGAATGAGATTTTTTTAATATATGTGTTAAACTCGTTTCTTCCTCCAATTCTTCTATTCTACTACAAACAACGTGTGTCTCTTATTGTGGAATGCAAACTGAGATGAAAAGTTAATTAATTTCCTTAGATTTAATGAAATGTAATATAACACTTGATAAAAACTTCCATTCACAATCAAAATCTTAGCTCTATAGGGCCACTCCATTAGGAACCAATCACCCCTATGAGTGAACCCAAAAAAAATCCAAACCTCCAGTTGTTGAAATGCACAAGACAACTAAGAGGGTGGGGGTGAATCAGTTGTAACATGATGCAATCAGGGAAGGCCTTCCACACACCCAAACACAAAATCAATCAACAAACCACTTATCAGATCACCAAATCTTCAAACTCACTTTATCTAAACCAACTCCCTCTATTTTCTTGTAGCATTGCAAACCCACTAAATCAGGTACAACTTCACAAAAACATCCTTTCATTTCACAACTCAACTCACATCAGGGACCCATTATAGATCTTAACAACATATCAAACAATCACTAATGGTTATTTTGTAACAAATTGCTCAAATCAAGCTTTTCATGCCTTTTAGGGCCCAAATTAGCCCTCTTTTCCAAAGAGACCACCTTCAAAACTTGTCCAAAACTCTTGAAACCTTGGGGCAGCACTGAAAATCTATCAAAACCTAAGATTCCACCATTAGATCTCAGAGATTCAATCATCCACCACCCAAACCATAAAACCCTCTCTTTAAGCCTAGAAACCCTAGGGCTTGTTGAAAATGGCACTTCCCAAACACCCCAAAACCTAGCAACTACTCAAACAGGTCTAAAATAGTCTGCTAAAGCTTAATTCAGCATAAAATCATGCTTCCCAACACAAAATCCCAATTTGACTCCTCAAAACCTCACTTTTCTTTAAGGAAAACACACTATTACACATTAGGGCTTCACACCCATCTCTCTTCCTGACCTCCCTTTCTCCTATTCACCATTCTCACACCTTCCCTTAATATATTATGTCCATTCCACCAAGTAATAGGGAAAACAAAAGGGTGTAATGGGCTAATTCATAGTTTACACTAACAAAACCCTTGAAACCCCTATTTCAGACCCAGTCTGAGAAGATTAGTGATTAAATGCACAAAACCTTATGGAAAGAATCACAAATTGATTTAAGGGAAAGACAAATCAATTTAAAACACAAGATAATGAACTTTTGATCAATAAAATTTTGTACGGACCGTACAAATTCAGTAATCTTTAGGAAAACATAGGAAATTATTGTAAAATAGAGTTTTATTGAATCTTCAATCTTCAAAATGGTTTCAAAAACCTTCATTCAAGTTCCTTACAACTTTTTAAACTTGTTTCCCTCCAAACCAAATTGCTATAACTTCCTAACTACCATTTAAACTTACTTGACTCTTCAAATTCCTTCACTAAGGCAAATTTACAACTTTTGACACTTTACATCATTTCAACTAAACAACTTTGCATTTCTTTCACATTTTTGAAAATTTGACCACCTAGACACCTAAACCTCATCACCAATGACTTATTACATCATCAAATAGTCTTAGTGACCTTATTCTAATACAAAAACTCCTAATTTCTAGAGTCTAGACCTCAAAATCTTAAATGGACAAAACTTGTTTAATGGTGCTCCTGCACCATAACATAAAACTTCAAATCCCTTATTAACATTCAGATCCACATTCAGTCATTAAACCCTTAAGTCTATTATGATGAATTAGCATGAAAATCAAATAACAAAAACTTAAACAATTCAACACCAAACACAAGAAATACCAGATTTACGTGGAAAACCCAAGAAGGGAAAAGCCATTGTGAGGATTAGCTCACAATAAAAAGTAATATCAACACTTAATACAATAGGGCTCAGTGCCAAAAGGGCTCATTTCCCAAAGAAGAAAGGCTAACTTCCAAGAGGATCTCTACCGGAATAGAAAAGAAGATAGAGAAGGAATGTTACATAGAGAAAAGCATCTCAATGCAACAAAGAATCCACCACAATGACTTCTACACCTTCACAATCTAATTGAAGAATTGTACCCACCTTCAACTCACTACATATTGTAAACTAACACTTGAAATCTCACACTACTCAACTCAATTTCACACTCTAAAACTTTGCACTTTGTATCATTCACATCTCGTTCATCTATCTTGACATCTCTCAACAACTCAACTCATACTTATACCATCTTCAACCTTGAAACCCTTTCCAAGGTTGGCTATGCACCTCAAACATGCAAATTCAAATTAGGCCGATGCCAAAACACTTCCATGGTGGATAGAATTGAATGCAAAACACATCAAAACTTAATTAGGACCCAAATCAACATCACTCAACCACACACTACCACAAACAATATTTATCCTTCACATGTAGTGTAAACACCATGTCGATTGTTACCCGTGCAAACACCATTAGAATTTGAAGTACACGCTTCCTCAAACCCAATGACGACTTGTGAACCACAATCCACGCTTCAACATGACCTAGAATATTCCACAAATACCCTGAATTCCAACAAATTCCTTCACAACAACTTCCACTTGAAGAATGTACATATATGTACACTCAAACAACTCTTTCATACACTTTTACTTGAAAAACTATCTTCTGAAGCACCAAACCTCAAAATCCTCTTAACTAATATAAACTGCCAGCATCATCAACACATCTTCAAAATCACAAGACTTGAAGCACAACTGCAGAGCAAAAACATTTTTCCCAGACATCTCTGCAATGCACAACCACACATTGATGAACACAACTTCTATTGTATTACGATACACCATACCATCTCTTGAATATAACACCTCTCACCAACATATCTGAATTGCACAGGAAGATATTCAACCTAGAAGAAATGTGGAGCAAAAATAGAACACAACTCTGTTACCCATAATACCACTGAAACATGTTGTTTCCTCTTTTTATCAAATTTTCTCAAAAGCACTTGGAAACTGAGCACCAAAGACACATCCTTATCACTTCCATAACACAATTGAAAATTGCTCATACTCTTGCAACAATCTTATTTACTAATAGACATCAATGAAAACATCAACTGCTCATACTTGCAACACCAATCATAAAAGTAAAAGAATAATTACTTATCAATGATTTGATTTTGACATTTGATAGATGATAGTTATGCTCCACGAGACACCCCTATTCACTAGTTATTCAAATACAATAATTTAATTTTGAGACATTATCTCAAATTAGAAATTCAATAAATATATTTTTTTAAATTCTTAGCTTCTATATTGACCCAATGCTACTTTCAAATTTATAGGACAATCTACATAAATTGCAATCCATATAATCATTGCACCTCCTTTTGATACAAATGCTAGTAAATATTACCAATGATTATCCACCTTTTTCATATATATAAAATAAAATTGACAAAAAATGTTAAAACTTTTACTTACTAATCGACAACATTACAGTTTTGTTAAAAATTGAAATTTCATAATTAGCAAAAATTACAGAGAATATTTGACACTAAATGAGATTGTGTGAATTCTATAGAGGAGATTTTCTATTCACCTTCCACTCTAGCCATGGCGCTCTTTGGGTAGAAGACAATGTTGGGGAGGAGTACAAAGTGAAAGACTTGTCATAGGATAACTTCGGTTGGATGGAGCTTGAACTTTCTGAAGTTGAAATTCCTAGTATCATGGCTTGCAAGGCCGATTTTGGTCCTGTGCAACCATTCAAGGGAGTCCAAGTTACAATTTTCCTTCATATGATCATCCAAACTATGGTTCTAATAGAGACCTTCACTGCAATTAGAGTTGAGGTCAGATGGTGATCCTCTAATATTTTTTCTCCTCAACTATACTTTTTGAAATTTTAGTTAAACATAATCACATTACAAATAATTTAACAATTTTATATTGCACGTATATTAAAAAGAGGTAAATATTTATTATATTTATATTGGTTGAAATTGAATTTTGACTCTTGAATTGAATGATGTTTAAGATTAGTTTTTTTCTCACACTTTTTCATTCTTAATTTTATTTTGTACTTATAGATTTAATATTGTATGAACTCAACCTTCTATGCTCCACAACCTTGCTTACTCCTATTTCATTATCTCTATAAATTGGGAATGAAATGACAACCCTTACACCTTTTTTTGGGTCACATGAAGGACCACTAAATGAGAATTGATATTGAGGGCATGGATATGCAAATTGTATATATATAGAAACCTAATATATATTTACGCATGTCTACACCTAAGAGGAACATTTACATTTTTTGTGAGATTGTGGAGAGCATTTTGTAGAAGATACAATGTTGCGGAAGATACTGATGTTTTATTTGGCGGCCCTATGCATTTGATCAAGGTAGTCATTGAGAGATTGTAGAGAGATCTTGTAGGTCTTGTTGATCTTGAGAACAATGACATGCTATTGGGAAATTTATTAGATGTAAACATGAGCACAAAAATGAATGTGTTGAAGGATGAAAGAGAGGAGCTTGGCCCTAAAAGGGTTAGCCTTCACCAACTCAAAAAGATGAGTTTAATAGGAAAATCCAATAAAGGGGGTGAATGTAACGACAACCCTTAGAGTGAAGCTGCACTAATGTATTCAATAAAATATTCAATTAATTATCATCATACCCTACAACTTAATACTTATCTAAAATTTGTCTCTAAAAAAGACTACGAATTTTGAATTTTACAAATAAGCACAATGTGAATTCTACAATGGATTCACCTGAAAAGGATTTGAGTTTTCGGCCAAATCAATAAACTCAGAGAGTTTTCCTCCTTAATGCAAAAAGCTAAGCTCTCACAAAACCAATAAAACAAGCATAAACTGAAAAGAGAGCTTCCCAAACCTTTAATCTTTCCTTTCTAACGGCTCCCCCAATTCTTGAAATGCATATTTACCTTTTAATTAAACTTCTTATTTCTTCACAAAGGTGACTTTATTACATATTTAACTTTTCCCCACTTAAGTCACTTTTGCACTATTAAATAATTAATTTAAGTTGTTTTCCTAATTTTATTTTATTGAACAACTTAAAAATTAATTATTTAATTATATGTTGACTTAATAATAAAAATTGAGACATTAAGTGAAAGTTTGGCCCAAACTTTTATTTTAAAAATTTACTATTTAGATACCCTTTAGACTAAAGTTTTCCATCGTAATTGATAAATTATGCCTATATTGGAAAAAATGTCATTTTTTATGCATCTATAAGTAAGACAATAAACTAAACTATGGTGGAAATAATCTTGATTTGGAAGAATATCTTAAAAGTTGAAGACACGTTTTTATGTAGATAAAACATTGATGGGAATTGAATAGATGCCAACTACCTAGCTATAAGGAAAAGGTATCTCAACCATATTAAGGACAAATGATGCATAGGTAGGAATAAAGGGGAAGGCACTATAAGATGTGTCTAGTCTACAAGCTCACCAAAGTACTTATCCTATTTGTAAATAGTGTTGTCCCAATGTTTCAAAGCACTGGCCATGGAGCATTAGGACTATATCCATAGCCAATTATCCCATCTCTAAGGTATGCAATGTGTAGCTTCCTAAGGCTAATCACTTATCAATGCATCACAAAAAAAAATAGATGGTTGAAGTTTACCTAAGGTTAGGTTACAAAAAATCCTAGGGGATCTTTTGTATAGCCATGAGTACATGGAAGCTCACAACTATATAAAAAGGTTTTCTAAATCCTAGTATTGGAGAAAAATACTCCTCACTTAACTATACTCGTTATATGGAATCTACCTTATCTAAGAATGATAGCTCTTCTAAGGATATTTGAAAACTCCCCAACACATAATTTCTAGCTTAAGAAAAAACTAAATAGAACATTTTTTTTTCAAAACTCATGTAACAAATATAATGTGAGTATGACTATAAGCACTTTTTATCACCAAGATCCATTTATGGTGAGATGAGAGAATGTGGTGGATAATAATAGATGGCCCTAAATTGGAAAATATATTTATAGAAATGGTCCTAGAAAGAGCTCTAAAACCACTTGTAATGAACTTATAAGATAAAATTAAGCTAATCACACAAAAATATGCAAAATGAGAGAAACATAATGTTTTTTGTATCTTTGTAGTGCCATTTCAAGGGAGAAATCTCCAAATAGAGCAACAATCCATTTACAGATATCTAAGATGCCTTCCATTTGGAAATTCATTAATTTATTCTTCCATCCATCACATTTTGTGTCTTGTTATACACTAGGGGCAAGTGATTACATCCTACTTTGGAAAGAATCTTGGTTTATTCCTTTTGGCTCATTTAGTGACTAGGATGCCTTCCAAAATAAGCAAATTTCATGAATTTACCTATATTCCATTAATAAATAAAAACACAAACATCAAACATCAACATGCACTTTCAAACCTTCAAACAACACACTTGAAACATCATGCTCTCAACAAAAAACCTCAAAGCTCTAAAGCAACTTTAGAAACATATAGCTGTCACATAATTTTCCATCATTAGATATCCCTTCTTCATCCATCAATTTTCTTTGTGGGATGTATCCTTCCCCAAACCAAGCATAATCATCATCCATCTCTTTAGTTTTTGAACACCTTGGAAAGAGGTGACACTATTATGTGTTGATTGATGGCTAATTTTTTATTTCTTTGATTTATCTTTTGACCATAATATACTTAATTAAGGTTGACACAATAATTATATATTATGGTATGCTTTGGTTGACATACTTTAATGCAAGGCATATTATTTTTGTGTGTTTTATTTGTTGTCCCCTCACTAGACCCACCAAAGTCAAGAACCTTGTGATGTGTAGGGAACACCTCCTTATGTCTATTATGTGTCTCATCATAGGCCCACCAAGAGCATCAAATACCTTGCAGGTGTTGAGGAATTCCCTTATTTTTTGTTTGTATGCGAGTCAATCCATGCATTGGGTACATTAGAATTCGCTAATTGGCGAAGATTCGCCCAAAATATTTTCATGATCAAGTAAATATCTTGATCAAACAATTTTTAAAAAGTGTAAAATACAATGAGCAAAAAATAGAAGGAATTTTAGATAAAGATAAGCTTAGACAACAATGTAATAATTTTGTAGTAGCTATGAGGGACCAATATAAATCCATGGGCACGAAGAAGTCCTTTGAATCGAGATTAATAAAAAAGGTTTGGACAAGCTTAGGTTAGAGTGAAATATTGCGTGATTCGATATCAGAATATTTCAAACTTGTTGATTTATGTCAAACAATGATATTGGGGTCAGTGGAGGATGAGAGAGTTTTCAGTACATTGGTGTTTTTGAAATCAAAGTTAAGAAACAAACTAGACAATAATTTGGAAAATTGCTTGAGGATGAAAGGAACTGCGTATAATGTCAAAAAATTTCCTTTTGAAAGGGAACTCGCAATCTGGAGGTCCACATGATAAAGAAGAGGGACTAGATTATGCAACACTTCAATTCCAGACATTGGTATGGGTGGCACTGGTAGTGGCAGTAGGACTGGGACAGATGACATTGACACAAATCACACAATGAATGTTGAATTTGAGACACTGACCGAAGAAAATGAAGAGGAGACTCAGAATCAAGATGACTCTTTTACTTTATCTCAAGATGAACGTTAGTTTGAGGACCTTGACTCTATTTGGGAAATGGAAGAAAATTAGCGACTTTTAGGTATTTATACTACACTTGATGAATCGGTTTCCATTGTTCAAAACTATATTTGATGATATTTTATATTGTATTTAATGAAATTGTGAATCATTGCACTTCATGATATTTTATTTTATATTGCACTTCATGAATCATATTCCAAACTATAGTTGATGATATTTTATATTGTATTCCATGAAATTGTGATATTTTATATTGTATTCAATGAAATTGTGAATCATTGTGCTTCATGATATTTTACTTTATATTGCACTTCATGAATCATATTCTAAACTGTAGTTGATGATATTTTATATTGTATTCCATGAAATTGTGATATTTTATATTGTATTCCATGGTATTGAATTTGATATGTGATTCTGCATCATTTTTTAAGAACAACACTTATCACACTACTTATAAATTCCTATTGCATTTCCATTCACATAATCTTTGATAAATAACTGAAAGGAATATTAATCCATTCCTTGAACAAAAGCTAACAGTTTAACATAAATAACTTATAAAGGAATCCACACAAATTAAATAATAAAAGCTTAAACTACCAAATCACCTAAATTATACTGAGAAATCCTTACACATCCATCACCATAAAATCTGTATTCACAGATAAACATTCCATAACAGTGAAACTAACCAAAAATGTATCATTCCAATAATAGATAATCCATTGGAAAACTACTTAGCAAAAGAAAAATAAATCCACACACCATAACTCAAAGATTACGTATGCATGAACTTCACCATTGTCTTTCTATATTGAAATAACTCTCATCCTCCACCGACTACAAAGATGACCAACAAAGACTTGCAACTCAAAAAAGTGTACCAAGTCGAGGAATCAAGAAGTTATGAAAATTTAGAACTTCGTGACAAGGTTATAAAACTCGGAGGACTAGCTACTAATGTTAAAAAAAGCACAAAAATTGTGACTTTGAGTGATAGTAACCACAACAATTAAACTAACCAAAAATGTATCATTCCAATAATAGATAATCCACTAGTAAACTACTCAGCAAAAGAAGAATAAATCCACACACCATAACTCAAAGATAGAACTATATGCATGAACTTCACCATTGTCTTTCTATATTGAAATAACTCTCTCATCCTCCACCGACTACAAAGATGGCCAACAAATACTTGCAACTCAACAAGGTGAACCAAGTCAGGGAATTGGGAAGTTATGAAAATTTAGAACTCTATGACAAGGTTATAAAACTTGGAGGACTAGCGACTAAGGTTAGGAAAAGCACAAAAACCGTGACTTTGAGTGATAGTAACCACAACAATGAAACTAACCAAAAATATATCATTCCAATAATAGATAATCCACTAGAAAACTACTCAACAAAAGTAGAATAAATCCACACACCATAACTCAAAGATTACATATGCATGAACTTCACCATTGTCTTTCTATATTGAAATAACTCTCATCCTCCACTGACTACAAACATGACCAACAAAGACTTACAACTCAACAAAGTGAACCAAGTCGGGGAATCAAGAAGTTATGAAAATTTAGAACTCTATGACAAGGTTATAAAAATCAGAGGACTAGCGACTAAGGTTAGGAAAAGCATAAAAACCACGACTTTGAGTGATAGTAACCACAAAAATGAAACTAACCAAAAATATATCATTCCAATAATCGATAATCCACTAGCAAACTACTCAGCAAAAGCAGAATAAAACCACAAACCATAACTCAAAGATTACGTATGCATGAACTTCACCATTGTCTTTCTATATTGAAATAACAGAAAAGCAATAAAAATAGCATAGTTTTTTTGTCTTGATAATGGTTTCTTGAAGACAACCATTTTAAAAATAAAAATAAAAATTCTTTGACATATCAAGAGATCCAAATTAAAGAAAATAACATAAAAACTAAAAAATAATCAACAGTCCCAACACCGACTCTTTCGTTTCCAATTATTTCCACCTCCTGCTCCTCCAGTAACGCCTCATGTGCCTTTACTCTTTTCCTATATTCTCGATACTTGATGACAATTGCGTTGATTTTTTTTTCTTCCTAGAGTTGTGGTGATTTGCAGGCTTGTCCTCTATTTTGAAAGTGCACGATCTGACTTAGCTAGCATTTCATAGATGTTGTCACTTTCTGCCTTAAATGCACTCATTTAGGTCTGTAAGTTACTCAATTTTTTGAATGAGTTTCCAGTGGTTGTCTCAGGATCACCTACTTCTCTATGATACACCTCTTTAAATTCCCTTGTTATGTTTGAAAGATCCAGTACATTTTCATCGAACCCATCGATGAGGTTCACTTCAAGAGCATTGAAGTTCTCCTTGATCTTCACCAATATGTCAAAGTATTTTTCTAACACTTTATTTATTTCCTTGATATAATCTTCATATACTGACAATTTCCAATCCAATGAATCATACCAACTAGGATCATTTTCTCTAGGGTCAACCACCAATTTTTCTTTTATTAACTAAGTGTGCTCCATGGAGAGTAATTCTACAATTTCCCTTGAAAGCAAAAATGTGCTACCATGTTCTCTCCTGATCTGCAAGAGCTCAGCTACCAATTCCTTTCTTTTATTAGACACATTAATATAGAATTGCCTAAATTCACTAATGTAGAAAACACCATCTTGATAAAGCCCTTCTATCCATTCGCTAGCGAATTTAGCATAGCCTAAATTTTTCCTGACCCATTGCACAGTGTCAGAATCAATACCTTGAACATTTGAGCTTGAGGCTTCCTCAGTGGTCAAACTCACAGTTGATGAAATAAAATTTCTTAAAGAAAGAATATGAGATTGCAACTGAAGGTTCTCCTTTTTATGTTCTTTTTCTCTTTTGATCAATGCATTAACAGAGTAATCAGCGTGATATACATCACCTTCTAATTAGATGGCCCCATATCAACATGAGTAACCTTGTAGTCGGCTTCTATTATCTCATTTTCATTTAGGTCCTTTTCTAGATCAACAATCTCCAATATTTGATGCCCAGTAGTGGAATCAATGACAATTCATGACATCCTCTTAGCCTTTTTGGGCTTCTGGTGACCCTGCAACAACATGGCAACTGTATCTACTTCAATTTTCATTGCAATAATATTCTTTCTTTTCTTCTCGACTTCTTTATTTAACCATGTTGGGAAAGATGCCACTAATCAAGTGTCTCTACTTTCAACACTTACATTTTCTCTTTTTTTCAATTGATTGAACATAAACAAAAGTATCTCATACTAGAGAAGGGGGAACTTCAAAGAATGTGGGAAAAGAATTATCGTCAATTATTTGTTGAAAAATTCCCTCAGAGTCTGTAGGAACTGGATTTTCTTGACTAGCCTTTTTCATAGGTATTGAGGGTACACTATCTTGTTCACAAATTGATTTTAGCTTGGCCCCAATGTCTTCTGGCTTCTCACCATCTCCTCCTGACTATGAGCCAGTGCCAAACAACCTAATTCACTGCTTTCCAGCTGATATATTTATGCCAGAGGCCTATACAGTCCCTTGCTCTTTTCTCTATGAAACTCTTTGCTCATGGGGAGAACCCACACTTTGGCACCATTTTCCATTCAACCAATCTGAAGTTCTTCTCAAAACAGGGGTAGAAAGGACCATTAAGTCTAAAACTTCATCCTATGACCAATTAATTTTGTACAAGGGCTTAGCAACAGAGCTTGATATTCAGGATCAATGATCACCAAGTCTTCTTGTGCATCTTCTAGAATATTGAAAGAAATACCAAAAGCTTGTATTTTCCTTAGGGTCAATCTCATGAAATTTCTTCCATACACCTTGCCTTCATCTGTACATTCTTCCCAAAAATCTTCAATATCAGGGTGATGTTCGTAGCTGTCAGCTCAATCCAAATTTTGCTTAACATAACCCTTGCTATCAAAATTAGTTCTCATGGGAAAACTCTAAAAATTGAATTCATTCAGGGCTTTCTCCACACCCCTAGCAATATTATTAATTTTGCAAGAAAATAAAGGCAAGGACAAAGGAAAAGCATACCCCTTCTTTCCCATGTTTAAATATTTAACATTTACAATTGTCATCTGCCGGAAAACTTCAAGAAAAACTAGGAAATAACTTGGGTAACGGGGCAATTTCAATGGAGATTTCTCAAAACCTCCAATTCTAAGATAAGTAAATCTGTTGAACTAAATGTAGAAACTTCCAAACCTCAATACCATAGCAGTTGCTTCAGGTGAAAATCGAAGCTCATGCTTTCCATCAATTCTTCTCACAATTTCCATTAAAAATGCGTCATTGACATTGAAGAAATTCCTCATTCCAACCTCCTTAGTGAGTTGTGGAAAACTTATTTACACAGGCATGCCGAGTGTCAGAGAAATTTGTGGTTCCATTCCTACCCAAACAACCTCTTCACTAGCTAGAATGTAAACTAGGTATGAGCACATGTGGAAGGCAATAGTTTTCTAAAAAATTATCAATTGCTCATTTAAATGATAACTAATAATCTCAGCCCAGTCAATGAATTTATTTTCACTACAAATTAGCAGAATAAAATGACACATCCAAAATTCAAAAGAGTCTGAATATGCATTACCAACCACATGATGTAGCAAGGTGATAGCATCTGAAATTTCATCCTTAAAATGAACCCTTTTAAGCTTTGAGGGCAACTGAGACTTACCCTTTTTCTTGGACTTTAACCAATTCTTCACAATGGAATTTTTGCACCATTCCTCATTCATTTTGAAAAAATCGTCACCAACAGCTACAAACATTTCCTCTACAATTTCCCTCTCTGAGATGCTTAATGCACGAGAAATGACTTCAGGAGTAATTCTTGCAATGACTAACTCGTCCACAACTCTAATTTCTCAAGTCTCTGGAATGTAGCCCCTTGCGCACACAATCACTAGGTTGATGCTTTGTACAGCCTCAAGAAAACCTCTCATGTGTGCCAAAACTCTCTGCAAAACTTTATCTTCCAGTGGTGTTCTCTTACTTTACTCCAGGTGCACCAAAAACTCCTCCAAATTGAGGTGCCCAATTTCAGTGTCCCTCACACTAGACTAGTGATTTTGAATTCCACTTTGCATGAGAAAAAATTCATGGAGATAGAATGTTTGCACTTGAGAAGTACTGGCATTGGAAAAGAATGAGAATGCAGGCTAAATGGCTTAGTAAAACTTTGACACCCACTTATTCCGTTATTTTGATAGGACATGCATTAAATGTGGCATTCAATTTCATTCCTCAAAAAGATAGCCTTTAAACCTGCATGCTTTTTGAAATTCCTGAAAAGACAACTCAAGGTTAGTTTGTACATAGCATTCAATGAGATGACGATGCCTTTGAAAGCCAAGATAAGTCCATAATCACAAAAACTTAGAACCTTAGAACCAAAGTTGAAAGTTTCAAAGTTTTGGAAACCTCCGACTCACCGACTTCAAGAATGACCAACAAAGACTTGCAACTCAACAAAGTGAACCAAGTCGGGGAATCAAGAAGTTATGAAAATTTAAAACTCTATGACAAGGTTATAAAAATTAGAGGACTAGTGACTAAGGTTAGGAAAAGCACAAAAACCATCACTTTGAGCATTTTCCAAGAGAAATAAACAAGGCATTGATAATGAATGAGGCAAAAGACCAAAAAGACCAAAGCAGGGGAAGTTTAAAATTGCTGACACTAGTTTAAAATTTACAGATAACAAGAAGTATAATGAGCTTATTGATGAATATAATAAGAGTTAGCAAAAGGTTGTTGAAATTGAAACAGAGCTAGCATTATGGAAACAACAAGTGGAAATATTAAGGTCTCAAGGACCATCTAGTTCAAGTCATGTTGTAACCAGGGAGTGGGTGATTGCTCATGAGAATATCTTTTGGTTTGTTGTAACCATTTCTTAAGGAAATGACCGGTATAATATGTCAAATGAAAATGTGACATGTGTACATCTCAGCCTGAAGCTTGTTTTTCTCCCTTATTTTGAGTCTATCATCTCTCCATCTATAACATTTTACATGAATTATTAATGAAATTTGATCAATGATCTTTCATTAATCTTCTCTGTCATTATGCCTTGATGTATGTTTTAATTTTGGCTTTGGTTTAATGAACTAGTTAAAGTACCTTGATTAAAGCATGAATTCATATAAATGTTTAGTGGATCTGATAAGTAGTCATGGAGTTTGAGTATTGATGTGGGAATTGTAATGCAATTTCACTAAGATTATGGATGCCTAGAATTAAAATCACCTTATAGTTCATATTTTAATTGTGTTAAAAGTAAAATTTGAACATGTACTCAGTGATTCATCACTCAACTCAATGCTTAATAACATATTAACAATAGTATTAGTAGCATATGTACAACAATGAACATCAAAAATCATTTAATGTGTACCTAGTAGTTGAAACCACTACCAGACTTTTTCTTCAAATGATAAAATAAATAATACAGATAATTGAACATCAACACATTACTAAAGTTTGAATTTGAATTTTTTTATTAATTTCCACATGAAGGAATACATAGAGGCATTGGCAATGTAAAATCTTGCTCAAAGAAAACTCCGCACAAAGCTGAGTTGGAACTTGGAAACTCATATTATCAAAAATTAAATCACTGTATCACCTTTTCTAGCAACTTCCACTATTCAGGTGGTGGAATTGTCATTTTCTCTAACTAATGTTGTTTTAATTGAAGATTTGTTAACAATTCATGATTGAAGTTGGAACCTGTCTTGGATTCTTCAATCAATTTTGCATTCAAGGTTAGCAATGGTTTGATGGAATCCAAATAGTTCACCACATCTGGGTTCTAAGGAAACTGGTCCAAATCAATCTTCCTTGCACCCTCCATCTTCTTCCTGCAATCATTCTTTCCAATGAATCACTCATTTGTGTCAAAAGCCTTTGGAAAACCAAGCTCTATGAAGTTCCTTACCTTTTCATCCACCTTCTTCATCTTGTCTGTAGCCAAATGAAAATATTCCTTTGTTTCACCCATTCTCAAACACTTTTCAATGATAGATGACAACGTCATTGATGTAGCAAGTTGATTAGTAATCCCTTTTGATTTCAAAACATTGTCACTAGCTTTGTAGACTTTTTGTTGAACTTGATTTGCAGATTTCTTTAATGCCAACACTTTTTTGTTGTCCACTCAATATTTGTTGAGCTTCTTATAATGTTGTCTGATAGCATCAATCAATTCAAACATGTCACACAAATGATCAATCCTTTGCATTATTTCATCCCAAATATTTTGTTTCATATGCCTCATTATTTCTCAATCAATTCAAACATGTCACACAAATGATCAATCCTCTGCATTATTTCATCCTAGATCTTTTGTTTCATATGCCTCATTGTTTCTCTACAAAATGCAGATAACTTATTTTGGCAAGACCTAATTTCATTTTTTTCTTTCATTAGCTCTACCTCCAATCTTTCATTTCTTTTTCTCTCTTTCTCCAATTTTTGTTCCCACTGTGCATTTCCATTCCCAATGCTTAGTCTTAATTTTTTTGAAGTGGTGTTTTCCTCATCATATTTCTTGTTGCTCTCATCTAGCCTTTGCTTCATTTCATTCACTTCTCTCTCATTTTGTTTATCCTCTTTCCTTGTTGATGTAGAGGTATATTTTTTTATTCTTTTTTCTAATTCATTGCTCTTGTTATCTATTGCTTTCCTCTTTTTTTTCTCATTTGCTAGGTCTGCCTATAACTTTTTTATTTGAGTCTGCAACCTTTTTTTCTCTCTGTCTTGATTTAGCAATGGTGTGTACACCAATTCATTGTTCTTCTTTGATACATTAATTTTGTCATTATTTTTGAGTCCAGAAATATTCAATTGAATATTGTTCACCTGAAATTCAGATTGAGCCATCTGATTTGCTGGTTTTTTATGAACTTTGGGAACATGAATTGTGTACTCCATGATTTCTTTATTTGTGTCAAATGTGGATAATACCATGGTTGTTGCAGGCTCTGAAGTTACAACAGACACACTCTCTATCAGTTGCTTCTTTTCT
Organism: Sequoia sempervirens; assembly: GCA_007258455.2. Taxonomy (NCBI): domain Eukaryota; kingdom Viridiplantae; phylum Streptophyta; class Pinopsida; order Cupressales; family Cupressaceae; genus Sequoia; species Sequoia sempervirens. Next base: position 3,194 of record VDFB02105105.1, on the reverse strand, counting down.
TTTTTATTCATGTCCAATTTCTTTTTAAACTCTTCAATGTAATCAAAACCTAGGGATGCAGGAATAATGGAATGCTTGAATAGTGAATGAATAGGATTACTTGTAGTTGCTAATGATGTTGCAGCCACACTAACTGGCAATGGGGGAGTTCCTAGAAATAACTGCTTTGTGGTGGATCCACTGGTAGTGTGACTTGGACCTATCAAAATCCATTGCCTCTTTTGTATGCCTTGATCAATTGGTGTTTATGTGGTATCTTGTATTGTTGTCCTCTTTTGTGTAATTTTTTTTTGTAGCACATGTTGACCACTACTAGTACTACTACCCATATCATCGCCACCAGAGGTAGTGCCAATTGCACTAAGCTCTCCACCATGGGATGTCCTAGTTGTGATTGTATCTGACCATGAGGATGAGGATTTGAAGCTCTAACAAAATGACTTGTATGCCCTTGGTCTACTTTTTCACCTCCAAGCCCAAGGCCAGATTTATCAACTGGTTTTCTATGATCTACATCTATTACCATCCAAGGGCCTTATCTTTGGGACCCCAAAGGACCACCTTGATAACCCATTTTTTTAGCTATGGCCACTCCTGAAGTATATGCTTCTTTTATGGCCTCACTTAAACCAATTTTAAAATTAAAATGGTTTTGTTCTTCCCTATCATCACCACATTCATCATCAATTTCTTTATCTTCATATTCATTAGGATGCTCTATATTCCACAATTTGCTAAACTCACGATCTTCTTTGTTATCTCCATACTCTACAAGAGCTCTTGGATCACCTAACTCCTTCCTCATAGATCAAAAGGAAATAATTTTTTATCGTGACTGATATTTTTCTATAACTTTCTTCTCTAGAGAATCTGGCATTTTTACTCTACTAGATGGTTTATCACTTTTTTCATAAAAATTGTTGTACCTTCTGATTTTCTTTCAATGCAATTCCATAATTTCTGCTAAAAATTGTTCAAAAGAAATACCATTCTCAACAACACTTTTCTCCATTGCAATTTTGACCTCATCCCAAGAATCCTTGTTTCTCAAGTTTTCAAACAAGGGTTTACTTTGATGTTGAATTCTACTTGAAGAATTTGTATTGGCCACAATCATTTCTTTAATGGTGTCACATGGATCATACTACCAGTGACATATAGGATCAAAATAAATAAAAAATCAAAATATTATGTGCCACACTAAATGCTTTTCTCTCGAATGTGAACCCTCCACATGAAAAAGGTAAAGAAGGAAATAAGGTCTTCTTCTACTGATTGTGAAAGTGTAGTTCATTAGTACTCTACATTTTCCTTACATATTCCAATGCAAAAACCCTCTTTGTCACATGTATTCGAAGTTTGTATGGTTGTACTCCCAATCCATAAAATATTAGCACATTATATTCTTCCATTAAGTACCAATCGGCCAATTGTATTTATTTTCCTAGTTGAATGCAATTTCTACATGACATAGGAAATCTAGGCATTGGAGTATTTGTAATTGCTTGATGCAATGGAGCCAAAAAGTAGTCTACAAAATTATTGTAGTTCCTTCGAGAATCGTGCATCCTTATCTTAGTGGTCCATTCATATACTGGAGCCATTTTCTTTTCCTCAACATTACTATAGGGCTAAATCTGAAGCTTGTTGGTCTGAAACAATCCTCTGAATTTGAATAGAAAAAGATAGCACAAGTAGGCTGTGAACTTAAATGTCTTGGTGGAACCTCCTTTAATCATTAAAAATTGTTTATGCATGGATTCTACAATGTGCTCAATAAAATTATATTTAACATGTGGAATACCATGATGGATATTATATAAAATTTCAAGGAGACTTGCACCCACTTCCAAATTGCTATCCAGTCCGAGGAAAAATGCTAGTATGGATATAGTATCCTAAACCCATGGTTTAAAAATATCCAAATCATAAGGAGGCTTATGATCGTCTTTCAATTTGTTTCTATCCTGAACTATTTTATTTAAGAAATATTTTTTCTCCATTTCATCCACTGCTTCATAATCACTAGCAAACTTTTCTAGGTCAATGTGGACATTTCCAAATTCTTTGGTTATAAACCCCAAAACTTTTACAAGTTCTTCTGCATTAATGGATAACAATTATTCTTTGCTATCTTTATTAACAATTGCTCTTATGTTATCATCATAATTTTGGGCACAAACCATGATAAATTCTGGGCAAGGGAAAACCTCATGTAACATCATGCACCCTAATCCGGTAACATCATATAATTTGTTATAAAGGACAAAATTGTTAAAATCTTCCATTGCTTTTACAGGAGGAATGATACCACCAGATTTCTTTGAGGGATTGCAGATAACATTAAAATATCCTGTGAATATCTTGAGATCATTTTTTAGTGGTGTTGAAGCAGAAGAAAGTTGTTTCCACAATTGTTTTTTTCCTAATGTGGAACATGGGCCATAGACATTGAAGGAAACAAAAATAATTGTTTGATCTAAAGCATCTGGCCAATGCTTTAATCCAACTATCTTTGGACTCCAACACCTCCACCATAGCATTGCATTTATTTCGTATAATTACTAACCGTCTCAAGACTCCTTGAGCTGGAGAGGAAAAAATGCCCCAATTTGACCATGAGGAAAAAACATCAAAAGCCAACTGAATTGAAAGCTTTGTTTCTTGAAGAAGCATGATATCTACAAAAGTACTTAATTTGAAACTTAATTTCCATTTTTTAGGGGCATTTAAGCCCCTAACATTCCATGATAAAACCTCCATTTTGCTCGAGGAGAGAGATTATGTCTCCCTTCGTACGTAGATTCAATTCCTCTAATTGTTATTATTATCCTCTTTTATTCAAGGGGTAAACGCTTTTGAACCAAAGCTATGAACTGGAATACAACCACTCAACAATACCACCCCAACGGGGTTTGAACCTTGGTGGCAAGAACAACAATGCCACCTTTAAACCAACTCATCATGCCAATATCGACATTGTTTTTATTATCATTATTATATATTATTTTAATTATTATGATTAATTGTCATCATTATCAAATTATCATCATTATAATCATTTAGTTGCATAATTCTTTATTATTTAATTCATATGAGATAATTTAATTATCCATTTAATAAATTAATAAAATTAAAATTATCCCTTCACTAGTTAACTCCTCCATCACATTAGCAACTTCCTCATTAGAAAA
>VDFB02105104.1:0-29805 GCA_007258455.2 Sequoia sempervirens | reverse complement strand
AAACTCGCCACTTCCCTCCCTTTTTTGGAATAATCACCAATGGAGACACCCACTGGCTATCTGAAATGGGGTAGATGAATCCAGCATCTAGCAATTTTTGTAGTTCTCCTTTTACAATTTCTCTTAGTGCAGGGTTAATTCTACTTTATGGCTGCCTCACCGGTGTATAATCATCTCTGATGTAAATCCTATGACTACAAAGCTTAGGTTCCAAGCCCTTCATATCATGATAGTTCCACGCAAATGAATGTTGGTAGGTTCTTATTAAGTTTTTTAATGACAACTTTTGTTCTTCACTCAATTTTCTATTAATATTTAGATATTTTCCTTCTGACACTTGCACTTGTGTAGTTATCTCTCCCATAACTACTTCCCTAATGCTTGGTACTTTGAGTTCATGTGGCAGAAATGTATGAGACATACCTATTGTTGTAGGAAGTTCGGTTGTAGGAAGAGCAGACATAAGTGTCTTCATTGAATCAACATAATCAGATGCATGAGAGGATGAGGCTTCCTCTGCTTCACAATGGTTCTGAATTATGTTAGAAAATACTTCATCTTCCTCTTGAAGTTGCATGAAAGAGCTTCTACCTAACATCATAAGTAGTGCCACAAAATTAATTTCCTTGGCCTCTTCACCAGCATGTGTCCATATAGGATTATCCATGTCATGGGATGACTGACCAGGAGGGTAGAGAACAAGCTTTTTGGTGCTCCTTCCATCAGAAATGGTCATGTCTTTAGTCCGACATCCAATATAAGCATTTGTTGCTGCTAACCATGGCCTTCCTAGGATAATGGGGTACTCGACTAATGTAGCTTTAGGAGAAAGAACCATGAAGTCTGTTGGGTACTCCCAAGAGTCTAGAGTTACCACAAGGTCCTCTACTATCCCATCAGGTTTAACAATAGAACTATCAGCAAGCTGTAGGATAGTAGGAGTAGGTCTCATGCTGGAAACATTTAGCTGCTGCAAGATATCCTTGGTCATTACATTTATTGTTGCTCCCAAATCAATCAAATCATTCCTTATTTGGACCTCATTTATAACAACTCCTACCACAGGACTCCCTAGATCATTATATTTGGTAATAGTCACTTTCACGAGCATGATGTTAGCCAGCTATCCTACCACATGAATCGTAGTGGGGTCTTTCTTCTTCTTGCCTAGCTTCTTAAGGCATGCTTCCTTAATTGATTTCCATATATAGGAACATCTTTTATGGCCTAAAATAGAAGTATTTGGACACATATATTCTTCATCTGATCTAAAATGTCAAAGATTGGTTCCTCCTCTTCCTTTTGCTTCAGAGTTTCCAACCTCTGGGGAAATGGTGGTTCTTGTTCAATCTACTTGATTAGGGTTGGTTTAGGATTTTTAGATACACTTGGCTGAATGGGGGAATTCAAAGGCTCCTCTTCTTCCACATGAGGCTAAGTGATAGTGGGTGTGGAAGGAGATAGAAAAGTAGTTCCCGAATGCAAGTGGATGTCACTTACACTCACAACATATGTAGGGAATTGATTTGGATCAGTAGAGTATATTGGTTGCTGATGTGGTTTGTTATTTGGGTTAGGTGTGGGCTAAGATGGTAGCTGAGTAGGTTTAGGTCTATTTGAACTTGGACTAGCAGGAGGAGGCATTATACCAGGTTGTTTGGGTTGAGAAGGTGGCTACATGTAATTGGTCATCTGGTTTGGCCATTGTTGTCCTCCCCTCCATTGAGATGTTTGCTGCCGGTTTCTTGGAGGTGGCTTCCAATTCCCCTGAAACTACTACTAATTCCCCTAAGGTTGCTACCACTAGGGTGGAGATTTTTGGTGATTAGGCCAGAAATTTAGAGGGTTACTCCAAGGATGTGGTGTATATCCTCCATAATTGGATGGATATGGGGGATTCCATTGGTGACAGGATAAATAAGAATTGAAATATGGCCCCACAAAAGATAGTGGATCTAGTTGCATACCTTGTCTTGGAGAACATGGCCTCCTTTGTGCAACATAGTAGACTAGATCCTCTTCAACCTGGATTGGCTTGAACTTAGGTGGAATCTTCTTACTATCAATATTAACTACCATCTTGCATTTGCAGTCCTTCTTCTTTTGTCTGCAATGGGGGCAATATTCTGCCAGCATTTCCACTACCTCCTCTTGTTTCTTTTTGGCTCGAAGTGTATCCAACTTAGTAGCCAGATTGTTTATGATGTCTTGCTTGAAGTTTTCCAGTAAGTGAGTAATCTCCATCCTTGAAACTCCACTGGTATATGACTTACCTATTGAGGATTGGTAAGCTCTCCCTTTCTTTGAGGCTTCCCTAGAATAGTTATGACATATCTTCTTGATATCCTCCCAAGGAACTTGAGTGACATCTCCTCCCATCAGGTCCAAGGCATCAGTGCAACTATCATTAATTCCTCTTAGGAAGAGGATTTTTTTAATTCTTCATTGAGTGTATGATGTGGATATTTCTATAGGAAAAATAAAAACGTTGAAATGTAATCTTGCAAGCTCTCATCTCTCTTTTGTTGCATCCTAAAAATGTCATCTCCCCTCGTGTCACTGCCCCTATAATATTCCTTGTACTTCTTATGGAAATTTGTCTTCATGTCCTCCCAAGTCTCCATAGTATTTCTTCTTAGGCTCGTAAACCATCTTAATGCATCTTCTTTCAAGGTGGTAGGGAATAGCTTGAGCATATGGGCATCAATGGCATAGTCATAACTCCTGTAGAGTATGCCAAAATTGAACAAGAAAGTATTAGGATCTTCTGTGACAAGTCCATAGAACTTAGGAAGGACTGAATCAGGGATATTTTTGAGGTTTTCAACTTCATTTTGATGAGTGATGGGGAAAGGAAAATATGGTTGGTTAGGTCTGTTTCTATTTGCATCACCCATGCCTTCCTGATGTAGTTCCAAAGCAAAGGGATTCTCAATCTGATTTTGGTCTTTAGAGGAAATTTTAGAACTGGTCAGATCAGGGAATGCATTAGCAAAGGGGTGTGGCTCTTCTTCTTCTTCTTCTCTTGGCAGATTCTGATGGTCAATTAGCTAGAATGGATTAAGGTTATTAGGAAGGAATCTCCCATGAGCATCTCTCCTCCTTCCTCTATTCATACAGTATCAGCTCACTATCAACCAGCTCACACAAAGAATTGGAAAAAGAATGGTGGATCATTACTTTCCTAAATCAGGGGTATACTAAGAACAAACTTTTAGAAATACTACAACAATAAAAACTATCAGTGAGTCCAAAGAACTCCCTAGTTTAACACCATCACCGACAATGGCGCCAAAAATGTTGACCTCCTACAATGATTTAACAATTAAGCCCATAAAGTTGTGATTAAGAGATTGGACATCTAACTCTGAATAGCTATCTTAATCACCATGAAGGTGCATTTAACTTGTCAACCTAGGGACATAGACTTGAAATGGGTTAGCATAGTATGTGCACTAGGAATCCCAAAGTAGCCACATTCATTCTATAGCTAAGAAAGACATAATGCTTAAAGTAAATTGCTTGGAAAGAAATAACATAAATGTTGAACATCAACCAACAACCATACTAACCTGAAGTGCATGAAAAAAATGAAAATATGGGAAAACAAATAGGAAACTACTCTATCTACTTTGCCTGCAAGAACAGTCACAAAATGAAATTCTAGTGGCTGCAGGAGCAGATAGTGGCAGATTTAACTAATTGTTGAACAAAAAATAATAACTAAACTTAAGGATGGAATGATCACCAAGTGGGCCCCTTGGATGAGTATCCCTTAGGAAAAATGTAAACTTAGATGCATAAACTTATAAATTCATTTTATTCATTGGAAAACATGAGTACAAACGAGTAGCATAACTATATTACTGAAAAACTAAGAATTTGAGTACATCATCAGATTAATCAACCTTTTGAGAAGGAGCATTCAAGTCTTATTTATAGGAAGAAAACTACTACCTACCTAGCAAGGTGGTCAACTCCAATAGATTAGGAGGATGCCACTTTAGGGAAAGCATGAAAAGTGGAGAGGAGGTTATGCATGCGTGGAATCTGGTCAAGCATGTTTTCCTTAACAAAGATTTAGCACAACAGTAACTCTTATATTCACTCAACAAACAATTAAGACCATTTACAAGGCAATTACAATCCTTCTATTTGAACTAGGAATTTCCCTCTTGCTGAGAGTCTTCCCTCCATTTGACCTTTGAATGGTCACCTTGTTGACCTTCATGGCAAATGACTAGCTGGTAGAATCTTCCCCAATTTTGTAAGCTTCTAATTATATTTGCATAACAATATTAGTACGCACAACAATTGCATATTTGTAACTATCTTAAAGTAACATTCATTAATCCACATGTAAAATTAACATAGATAGTTCATATAGCATGTCAAGCTCATTAAAGATTACAAAAATAAGCTTATACCCAATGTCTATGGTTTTGAGGAAATATCATAAAAAGGTCAACATCCAAGTATCAAAGTCTATGACAACTATAGAAAATGGATAGTAAAATCTATCAAAATTGAGTCATAAACTTGACTCATCATGATGCATTAGGATGCAAGCACGTGTCATAATCTGGGATGCATAGTGCATATTACATTTTTTTATTTTTTGAAGGAGATGCAAACCGTGATGTGAAGACCCTTTGTGATGAGCTGAGAGGTGGACACCTATATTCAAAATATTCTTCAAGTACATACCATCCCCTTTACTTCATTACACATTGTAGTTTAGTTCTGTAGACACATAAAATGACCTAGACGTGCAAGCTCCATTTTCATCATTTTCTTCCTAACATATTTAAGACATTTTACTTATGTCCTTGGTCCACTTTCGACTATTAATGAAATAATTCATAATTATTTAATTAATTCATGTTTTTTTATTCTTCTTGATTATTAAATAAATAAATTTTATTTATTTATTTAATATGTCACTAATTGTCTAATGCCTTTTCATAATTAAATAAATTTCTTAATTTATTTAATTATCCTTGTCCACCAATTTCTGCTTGATTATTTAAATAGATAAATTTAATTAATTTATTTAAATACGTCATTAATTCTTAAAATTCTTCTTATAATTAAATAAATTCTTTAATTTATTTAATTATTGCCACCTTGACATTTACCCTATTTTAAATAAAATTATTTATTTAAAATAGTCTCATTTTATAATTTCCCTCTTTAAGTAAATAATTCAAATTAATTATTTACTGTCATGTGACCCACCATTTTGAATTAAATTAATTTTTAATTTAGAATAGTATTTTTCCTCCAAAAAAATCAAATAATTTCTATTATTATTTGATTTTCCAGCCATGTCTTTTTCTGTGCTAATTTTATCTCTTTGTCACATGCATTGTCAACCCTTGATTTGATTTTCTCAAATTGAATCTTGTCCACTCATCTCAAAATTGACCTAATGTTTCCCTAACCCTAATTGTTGGTTGTTTTATTGAATCTTGTCCATTGATTCTAGGGCATTTGTCAATCTTCAATCTTGGCCATTTATCCAAAATTGCATTTTCTATAAAATGACAATTTTGCTCTCATTTTGACATCTCATGCAATCTTGTTTTAGGAAATCTTGTTATCATCTTGCAATCTTGTCATTTTAGGCATACTTCATCTTTCATTTGGCATTTTGACATACATTAGCCATAGATCATAGTTTCTTACTAGTTGCATAGTTGCATAGTGTAGACACATAAAATGTGCATGCACTCGATCATGATCTACTAACATCGCTTCATCCTGAATTATTCCTCTGTCTAAACATTTAAGTGAATAGCCTTATTTGATTAAATTCATCATAATTCTCCTTTTAGTTAAAAAAATCCCTAGATTTAATTAAATCATTATCTCTATGTAATTAGCTAGGTCATTTCATCTCGCTATCTTTGTTTAATTAAATAATAAATATTATTTGATTAAATCTCTAAAGTTCATCTAATTGAATAATCCATATTATTTGATTAAATCTCTAAAGTTCATCTAATTAAATTAAATAAATCAAACGATGTAGAGTCGATAATGGAGATGGCGTTTGCGTGCTCTGCAAGCCGAGCTAGGGCGACCGTGCCCTAGCTCGTTCTCTGTGTGTTGCTCGCTTCTGCGTTGTGGGGGGGGTTTTGAAGCTATCGGGGCTGTGGTGGTGGGGTTTTTTTCTTTTCTGGAGGCCTTCTTGCTATTGTTTGGGTGGCTTGTGGGTGGAAGGGTTTTGATCCTGCCCTTGGGGTCTTTTCTTTTTTCCATTTCTTGCTAAAGTGTCCTGGGGGTTTGCATGCCTGCTGGGGATCTTGTTTTTTGCTATGCCGGGTGGGGAAACATCTGGGGTTAGCCCCAAATTGGATTTCCGTTCAGCATTTGGTTCAAAGCCTTCGGCACATGGAGTGAATGTTTTTGATAATACGATGTTTTCTTCAGAGATGGAGATGAATGATCTAGGATCGGTTAATGGTTCCCGAATTACGAAGATTAATGGGTGTTTGGAAAGATGCAAAGAGCGACCGAAGCTGATTATCCCGATGGAAATGCTTGCAGATGATATTGAATACTATTCAAGGCACTCTTTTTATTGCAAGTTCATGGGTTTGAGAGTCTCGCTGCATTTTTTGGAATCCTGGGCTCAACGGACTTGGATGCCGGAGGGGGAGATGGAGATTAGGCTCCTTGCAAACAACTTTTTTATGGTCTCTTTTGATTGCATGGCAGATCGGAATAAGGTCTTCGAGGGTGGCCCCTATTTTTATAACCAGGTGGGTTTGTTTATCAAGCCATGGCATGCTGGCTTCAACCCGACTGAGGCAATACCGAGTCGGATTCCAGTTTGGGTTCGGTTGCCGTGGTTTCCAGTTGAGTGTTGGCGGGATGACGTGTTGCATTTGGTGGCTTCAATGCTCGGTAAACCTATTGGGTCTTCACAACAGACGCAGTATAAAAAGGTAATGACTTTTGCTCGTATCTGTGTAGAAATTGATTTAAGCAAGCCACTACCAGATTCTGTTGAAGTGAGTGTTGGATCATATACTTGGGTTCAACAGCTAGATTACGAAACCCTACCTTTTCGGTGTCGTCTTTGTCATGAATATGGTCACTTGCAGCGTAGGTGCCCTAGGGCTAAGCCTATGGGGCCCCAACCTTCTCAGCCTTCTCGTAATCCTCCTAGGACTGATAATGGTAAGGAGCCTATTCCGGGTGATGGTAATGGAGATGATGGTTATGTCCCTGTTAAGGCTCGCAATAGGAATCGGGGCCAGAAGCGGACCTTGAGGGAGAGGCAGGATGATGAAACTTTTAATAGGTTTGAGGTGCTGGATGATCTCAGCCAGGAGGAAGTGAATCCGGGGTTTCTGAACTTGGATCAGGGAACTTTGGGTACAGGACAGGATGGGCCACCATTGGAGGCCATGCAGGATGTGCAAGAGATTGGGGTTGGGTAGATGGATACAGATCAACAATTGATTGTCCAGACTGAACAAGAATCTTCTATTGGAGCTTTGAAGAGTGGTGGAGGTGGCTCCCCATTGCCCCTGAAAGGTGGCAAGGATGTGGGAAGAGCTCTTTGGCCTCCTCTCGTTTAGGTATTCAGCAAAATGAACTGAAGAAAGGGGTTGGTGACAGGACTTCCAAGCGGGAAGGAAAAAGGATATGGAGAAGATTAAATTAACTGGGGAAACTTTGGTGGAGTCAGGGTCAGTCAAGACTCTTGATTCACATTTTTCATGCCCCCAGAAATGATTGTTCTCTCATGGAATGTAAGGGGCTTGAACAGTGGCCCTCGACAAAAAGCTGTTCGTGATTTGGTTAGGAATCATTCTCCGATGTTCTTTTTCTTCAGGAGACTAAATTATCTGTAGATAATATGTTGGCCATGGCTCCTAAGCTGTGGAAATATGGTGAATGCCAGTGTGTGGGGGCTCTTGGTGCTTCTGGAGGGGTGGCTTGCTTTTGGAACCCTCGGAAGATTTTCCCCCTATGGTGGATGTCCTCTAGATCCTCTATATCCCTTGTCGCCTCTTGGTATGAGACTGGTGAGTGTATTCTCCTCTCTAATGTGTATGCTCCTGTTGAGTTTCTGGGTAAACAACTTCTATGGTCCCATCTTCGTTTTGTTCGTAGCTTAGCTCCTTACCATCCGTGGGTTATGGCTGGCGATTTTAATGCTATTGTGGAATTGTCTGAGAAAAGAGGTGGAATTCCTAGGTTGGAGCCTTCTGCTCTGTTATTCAGAGATAGCATTTCTAAATTAAATCTTATTGATGTTCTACCTAGTAATGGTCGCTTCACTTGGAATAATAGGAGAATTGGTGAGAGTTGTGTTGCTGAGAGGCTAGATCGTTTCTTGGTTTCCTGTTATTGGGTTGGAAACTTATGGTCCACTCGATCTGAAATTCTTGATTGGAGAGGTTCTGATCATTGGCCTATTAAGCTTAGTATTATCTCTGCTCGGGGGCCTCGGTCTCCCTCATTCAAGTTCCAGCTTATGTGGTTACGGGATCCCACTCTTCATGATTATGTGGCTGAGTGGTGGCGGATTGGTAGACCAACTTTTGGTACGGCAATGTACACATTCTCCAAGCTTCTTCAGTTTGTCAAATATCAACTTAAAAGGTGGAATCGGTGATGTTTTGGTAATATCTTTCATGCTAAGGTTGCCGCACAGGAGGAGTTGAATAATATTACGCGGTTGATTCGTGAGAATGGGGCCTCTGAGGATCTTCTAAGGGAGGAGGCTAAGACTTTGAAAGTGGTTGAGGAATTTGAATTGCGGGAAGAAATCTATTGGAAGCAAAAGGCCCGGGTTGAATGGTTACAGGAAGGTGATAAAAACACCGCCTTCTTCTTCAATTCTGTGAAGGATAGGAGGCATGGTAATTCCATTCCTTTTCTGGTGAATGATAGGGGTGAACGTCTTGCCTCATTTCAAGAAATCTCTGCTGAGGCATCTCAGTATTTTGCTACTTTATTTAGGGAGGATTCACAAGGGGGCTCTGTTGAGGAAGCACAGGTTCTTTCTTGTATTCCTCAGTTGGTCTCCAGGGAGGCGAATGAGTATTTGATGAAAGATATCTCTCTTGATGAGCTGGAGGGGATTGTGTTTCAGATGAAGAAGGGTAAAGCTCCTGGTCCCGATGGTTTCCCGATTGAATTTTTTCAGGAATTCTGGGATATCATAAAGTTGGATCTTCTGGCTGTTGTCCTTGAGTCCCAAAGGAATAAACAGATGCTTCGTGCTCTGAACTCCACCTTCCTTGCTCTCATACCCAAGTGTGAAGGGGCTGATAGGTTATCTCAGTTCCGGCCTATCTCTCTTTGCAATGTGGCTTATAAAATCATCTCAAAGTTATTGGCTGAGAGACTGAAGAAGTGGCTTAAAGTGTTGATTTCGGAGGAACAGAGTGGATTTGTGGCAGGTCGGCAGATTCTTGATGGGGTTGTCATTGCTACGGAGACCATCCACTCCATGGACAACTCCCATGAGAAGGCTATGTTCATTAAGCTGGATATGGCTAAGGCTTATGACAGGGTTAGATGGTCTTTTTTGCAGAAGATCCTTGTTGCTTTTGGTTTTGGTGAGGAGTGGATCCAATGGGTCATGAGCTGTGTCACGTCTGTTTCCTTCTCAGTTTTGATAAATGGAGATCATTCTGAACTTTTTGGTGCCTCTAGGGGTTTGCGCCAAGGGGATCCTCTTTCTCCGTATCTTTTTCTGCTTCTTGTGGAAGGCCTTGGTCGTTTGTTGAAAAGAAGGGTGGAGCTTGGCATCATTCAAGGTTGGCGATGGGGTGGAGACTTGCCTCCGCAATCTCATTTGCAGTTTGTTGATGATACTGCCCTGATGGGGATGGCTACTGTTAGGGAAGCTACTAACTTGAGGCAGGTGTTGGACATATATCTTGTTGCTTCAGGACAATTGATTAATGAGGAGAAGTCTTCCATATTCTTCTTCAACACGCCGAGCCCCATACAGAGAAGAATTGCTAATATCTTAAGGTTTCAGATAGGGGTTCTCCCTTTGACTTATCTGGGTTTCCCAATTTCTGTTCGCCATCTTCCCAAGGGTTCTTGGCAGAATATTATTGATAAGCTCCGTGCAAAAGTTAATCATTGGACCCACAGATGGTTGTCTTTTGCGGGGCGGGTTCAGCTTCTCAAGTCGGTGGTGCAGGCTCTCCCTACCTACAGATGTATGCTTCAGGTGGCTCCGATGGGTTTTCTGAGGGAGTTGGATTCTCTTGAAAGGCAGTTCTTATGGGCGGGAAGTTTGGCTTCTTCCAAGTGGAGCCTGGTTAGGTGGGATGTTGTGTGCAGCCCAAAGCAATTTGGTGGTCTTGGTCTTCGACAGTCTGCGTTATCTGGAGTGGCTGTGGCTGCTAAGCTATTTTGGAGATGGTGTGTGGAACAGGATCAGCCGTGGGCCAGGATATTATCTCATAAGTATTTCCTGGGGATTCCACGGCAGGATCTTCCTCGTTACCCTCTTGAGGGGAAAGGTTCAGTGATTTGGAATACTCTTCAGAAGGGTGCAAAGCTTATTAAGAAAGGTTTATTTTGGATCTGTAGACGAGGAACTGAAGCTCTCTTCTGGTCGGATTCTTGGGATGGATTCCCTCCACTTACTTCTCAGTTCCCCAATCTACTTCCTTTGTGCCAAAGATTTCTCGAGGCTGGCTGGGCTAGGGTGAGTGACTTCAAGTCTGTTGCTTCTTTTGGTCAGTTGGAGGTAGCTCATTGGAAGGATCCCGCAGAGTGGCCAGATTTGGGACTTGCGAAAGAAAGTGCTGAGCTTCACAAGATTCTTCATAGTAGGAGTTGTAGTTCTCTTCTGGAAGAAGATATTCTTGCTTGGACCCATAATCCTAAGGGGGTTTACTCTGTTGCTTCTGGTTATCAGGTGTTATTGGCTCAGAAGCTAACTGGGGCAGAGGTTCATTGGTGGAAAAGGGTGTGGAATAAACTCTCGTGGCCTAAATGCAACTGCTTTGTTTGGACTTTGGCTTGGAATAGGTGCTTGACCTGGGATAACATTCGTAAACGGGGATTTCAAGGACCTTCAATTTGTGTTTTGTGTGGGGGAGCGGAAGAGGATTCTTCACATTTGTTCTTTCGGTGCCCCTTTGTTGTGCAGCTTTGGCATTGGTGGTGGGAGGTGTGGAAGCTTCCCTGTATTCATGCATGCTCTTTGGTTGAATTCTGGGATAGTATGGGAAGACCTCCTTCTATGGCTTCCTTTTTGCAGGAAGTTTGGTTCGTGGGCCCTACCTTTCTGCTTTGGCAGATTTGGTTGGAGCGGAACCGCAGAATTTTTCGTGATCAGAAGTTGGTGGGTTGGCAAGTTTGGATGCGTATGCTTGGAATGGTGCAGGAGTCTGTTTTAGCTAAATGTGATGTGGTTTTCCCCTTGGAGAGAGGTGATGCTGAGTTGGTGGCCAGACTAGGTCTTCAAGAAATTCATTCATCTTTTGTCAGTTCTAGGAACTGTAGGCATGGGAAAAAGAGGGTCCAACGGGTTGGAAGGTGGTTACCTCCTCCCAATGGATTTTTAAAGATCAATACTGATGGTTCTTCTAGGGGAAATCCTGGGCCTGCTGGAATTGGTGGGGTTGGCAGGGACTCAGCTGGTTCGGTGATTTTTCTATTCTCTATACATGAGGGGGTGAAGACTGTTAACTTCATGGAGGGTCTAGCAATTCTTCATGCTATGGAGAGGGCCCTTGCTTTGGGATGGAGAAAGGTTATATGTGAAGCTGATTCACAGATTTTGATTAATCTCTTGAATGAGCGAAAGATATCTGATATAAATTGGCAGTTGGCTTTGGTGGTTCAACGGATTCTTCAAGTTAGTTCTCGGATGGAGGAGGCATCCTTTGTTCACATCCCAAGGGAGTGGAATCGCGCTGCTGACTGCTTGGCCAAATGGGCCTCTGAGCAAGATAGTGGTTGGAAGGTTGAGGATTGGGATCAAGTTAACCCTGAGCTGCATCTGGATTTAGACCGGTTCTTGGAAGAGGATAGGAGGATACATGGGGATAGTTAATTTTGTTTTATGTTGTGGGGTTTTCGCCTTATTTTCTGGGACTGGGTCCCGTGGTTATTATTGTAATGCTCTTTTCTGATTTCTAATAAAGTTTTTACCCCTTTGTTTTCAAAAAAAAAAAATTAAATTAAATAAATCAAACATTTACCTAATTTAACTTAACATCACCCCCTTTGGTTAAATAAATCAAAAATATTTATTTAACTAAATCTAAATCATTCTCTTCTCATTTTGAGTTATTTAAATCCTAAAATCTAAGTCAAAATGGTCAAATCAACTAACATTATTTAAATTAATCAAATCATGATTAATGCTAATCCTAATCACTCAAATCCTCTAGATTTTGCAACTAGCACATGAAAATCAATTTAATTGATTTATAAATCATCTATTTTCATTCAAAAAAGGCATCAAAGATGGAATATTTCTCAAATTTGAAATATCTCCCCAAAAGGACTTGTCCTTTCCAACAAAGGATTTAAAATCTCTTACATGTCCTTTTCTTGAGCCATGTGCATTTGATTCACCTTTCACCTTATCCTTCAAGCCATATTTTGAATTTGAATCTCCCCCCTCTTTGCACATTCCTCAAAACTTGCGCATCTTCCATCCACTCATAGGTTGACAAGTGGCATCTTTCCATTGGATGAATGTTAGTCCCACATTGCTCTATTTTGGACATTTATCCATCTTGGCATTGTATAAATAAGAGGCTAGTTTCCTCATTTGATCATCCACAAATTATGCAAAGTTACTATACTCAAATCTCTAGCCATTTTCACCAATACCATTGAGTTCTTAGCTAGGTTATGTAGGTTTTTAGCTTGGACCACTCACCATCTTTCATCAAAGTGGATCATTCATCAACATACATCAATCTTGCATCATAGGAATTGGGAAAGGGCTAATTTTCACATCAAATTGGCACCAATTCCCCCATGGGATCATGAGTTTGCTAATTTAATTAGGATTCAATCTCTATTTTGTTGTTTTCATTGTGTTCTTCATTATTTATTTTCCTAATTTAAACTTGGTAAATGGATTTCATGGGGAATCCTTGTTCTTACTTGCATTCTCTAATCTAATGTGTTTGTTCTTTTTTTTTTACAGGTATTGGGATTGGGGTTCTCACATTTGGCGCTAGAGGGAGGGGAATCTCAACATTCAATCACATTTTTTATCAAATTCACGCATTTTTCTTTGTTTACAGGTTCAATGTCACTATTCAACACTGCTGGTTCTCCAACATCGACATATAACATAGTTGGAAATTCAAACTACGATGCTGAAGTCTTCTCGCCCAACATTTTGAATTTCAAATTGCACCGCTTGACCAATCTAACCCATGAAATTTTTTGAAAAAATCAAACTATGACTCTAGTGAAAAGGGTGACGCATTTGAGCTCACTGGTTTGGGTACAAAGCACCGCTAACTAGTAAGTGGCACTAAACATCGCTGCTGGAGAAATCAAACTGCAACGCAGTCACGGGTTGCGCTGCTGATAGGGAGTAAAAAGTTGAAATTTTATTTTAGCACGTGCCTTTGGTTAAATGATAAGTTTATCTTTTGTTTTCTGCTTTTTAACCTCTATGTTTTGTAGAATCTAACTGGTTTTCTTTCTTGAAGGTTGGATCAATTAAAAAAAAAAAGGAGAAGCATGATGATGGTATTTCACAAAATCAAAGTGTTTTTAAACACTTTAGTGTTTGTTTAACACTCTTAGGAAACTGTTATTCCTTTTTTCTTAGGACACTAATTTTGTTTGGGCTTTTAAAAAGAACATTTTCAATTTTTTGCAAAGGCTTAAAATGAACATTAGGAATACCACTTACTAGAGTTTGTGTTTTGGTTAACAATTAAACAAAACAACTCTCATTTGTCCTTTGGTGCTTTAAAAAGAACTCACAATTGATTTATGGCTCTAAAATGAACAAGTGCAACTTTGTCTTCGTGATGGCTTACTTAAACTAACTTCATTGAAAAATGACATATGCGCTTCTCTTGTGCTTTATAGTGATCTTGAGAAGAAAAGGGCCTTTTTTTGTGATTTTAGGTTGAGATAAAGAAATCACCTCCACACTTCATTTTTGGTTTAAAATTGAACAAAACATTGTGTGAGTGTGAGTAGAGCATTATTGCGTACATTCTCTCTCTTTGTGTTGCAAACAAAGATTGATCAAGTTACAGATATTGTCTTTACTCGCTTTTGTTTATCTTAGAGGGCCTACCTTGGGGAAAAAGTACTCACCCAAGGGAACGACTCAACCGATAACACTCTAAAGCCAAGAGTATTTCCAACCGGGATATAAATGTGGGTATTGGAATAAACGCCAATATCATGTGGTTGGCTCCGACGAGATGGATTTGAAAAGGGACTCTCATCGTATGGGTCAATCTCCATGAATGGAAAGTCCTAATTAAAACCCATGTTTTAGAATTGCCAAAATCCTTGATCTATTTGTTGGTGCAAGAACGGTCATTCTGAAGCCACCCCACACTTTTACGGTCCTTTAGTAGAAATGGAAAGCATGCCATGGGAGTTTCATGGGTGTTGATGCTTGGCTGCCCCAAATGACGTTAATGAGCAGTGGAGGGGAGCTAGTGGGGTCAAGCATCTAACCATTCGCTAAAGATAAGCATAGCTAGACTTTTCCAATTGGGGACTCAACAAATATTTCCTTTTATATCTATAGGGTTGTACTTATTCTTGGTTACAAAATTCTTTGCTTGTTCGAAAACATCTTGGAAACAAACACTTAAACATCATCATCAAAATTTCAAACCCTTTAGGAGGTAAATACAATTGACCAAATTCATGTGTTATTGCTTTCCCTTGGGATTCACATCCTTAGAGGTTTCGAAACACTTGAAATTACATCTCAATTTACCTAATAAAGATAAACAATAGGTAACCATTGCCTTGATTTCCTTGAATTCCACATAGCACTTTGTGGGATGAAAAGAAGTTAAGACATTGGACATTTAGTTTGAAAATATAATCAAGAAAGTGTTTATGGTAAAAGAAATTCAATAATTAAGATGAAATCAATGGAACCCCACACATGTGCTTGTGTATCTTTTGTCTTATGGTATTTTGAGCAAACATTGATCTTTTGGTTTGAAGGGAAAAGCCTGTTCTTCAAAACCTTGGCCTTGTAAACAAGTCATTCTTAGGTTCATTTAGGATCAAAATAAAACACTTCATCCACCCCAAACATTTATAATCTCCATACCAAAAAATAACTTTGGAAACATCATTCTAGACTTGGGTAAATCATCAAAATCAAAATCACCTTATTTAGTTAGGTGTATGTGAATGCATCCTTTCTCATAAATTTAATTGAATTAGCAATCCTTTGGACAAGTTCATCCTAAGATCACATCTGAAATCTTATGGTTTACAAGTCCATTATCCAAACCCAATCAAAACCAATAAAAATCAAATCCTAAAGTCTAGCATTGATCAAAAAATCCTAAGAAAAAAAACACCCATATCATTCACCCCTTTCATCCTTCATCTCATCATTGGTCCTAAACATCTTAGGGGTCACTTTTGCAACAAGGTCAAAACACAAGAAGAACATGGAATATAAACTTGATTCATTCATCATGAGTGGTCTAAATCAACCAAACTATCAAAGCCATACAATGCCAATTGATTTTCAAAACTCAAATTTATACAATCCATACATGGGATCATTATCTCCTACAAACCTCAATGGTACAAAAAATGTGAGTATACCCAATCTAAATTTTGAAACACCTTTTCTGACGGTAGATTTAAATCCAAGTTCAAACTTACAAATCTATCAGCCAAATACTCAATGCATGAGTCTTCAAAAAAACAAAATTATATCACCAAATTCATACATGCCAAATTAGAATATACCAAGTACAACTATACCAAACATGAACTTCTTGAATCCACACTTGGTAAAATTTTGGATAGATATGTTTGCAAATCACGCGAATGTTGTTCAAAATCCATCACACCAATATGTCCCCCTCACTTTTCACAATGACCCATCATCATCATCATTTAATGCAACACCACAAACCTCTTTCCCCATGACCTCACAAGGAGAAGGTGACTTATTTGGACCAAGGGACATTTTTTATCAAACATCATCATTTCCCCAAGGGAGCATGCCACTCACTTTCCCACCACTCCCACCCTTGTCATTAACATCCATATCACCTCTTGGTTTGGGGCTACCTTCGCTACCACCACTCATCAAAAACATCCCCCTAACCATCAATCAAGGCATCATACCAAATCCTCCCCCGTTTCCATCTATATCGCAGCAATAGATGGAAACTATCCCTATAGCACAAGAAAACAACACATCATCTATCATCCCTCAAAAAATGGTCGCTCAAGGATTAACCATATCGATCACACCATCCACCACTCAAATCCCAATCATCAATACGACAATACCTCTTATCACCACAACAAGCACTATTCCAAAACCACCTCCGCCACCACCACCACCCAAACCAAACACATCAAACCAATACAACATTGTGTTGCAAAATGCTCAATAGGTTGCTTATCAGAAGACACTCCAACAAAACCAAAAATGACAAGCTGCACAACTAGCTGCTCATCAAGCTGTACAAGTTGCTCAAGTTGCCCAAGTCGGACTACAAGCCCAACAAGCACAAGCCTAGGCTCAAACGCAAGCGCAAGCTCAAGCCCAATACCAATCCCAACAAGAAAATGTTATTCAAACTCCCAAAAAAATGTTAATGACTCCATGTATCGATCCAAGTCAGTGATCACATAATCAAGACCTATCCATCAACGAATACATGGAAGACATTTCCACCTCATCCAAAGATCAAATCAACATACATCAAGAGTCACTTTTTGATCATGATAAGAATCCCTCAACAATATTCGACAATTATCTATTTCATGGAGTGTTAACATTATTTGATCTTTTAATCAACAATCCATCGACCAATGATCATGTTGAAAATGTCTCTACATCACCTAATGAGTTAGAGGACATATCTCAAAAGTCTATTCTAAAGCATGATAAATTGGTGCTTTAAAAAGAACATTTTCTTGTTATTTTCTTGATTGTGCTTGAAGGTGGTAGGTGATTATTCTCTCACCTTGTGCAAACTAGGTGATTAGAAAACTAGACCCGTCTACTTTTGTGTCACCCTAATTCAATAATCAAAGTATCATGTCCCCTTGCGCACTTGTGTGATCCTGGGTGTAATATAAATGATTATTGACTCTAGGAATTGGGCCTTCCTTGGTGGGAAAAATTACTCACCCCAAGGCGACTTAAACCGACAATGAAGCTCTTTGGGTGAGCTACCCCTGATCAATATATAAATGTGAATCCTAATAGAAAGCCTAGGATTATGAGTGTGGATGTGTCATATGGACAAAGTAGAATTCCCCAAAACCCTGTTGAGTGTAACCTCTTTAGGTTGTAATTCATCCTTAACGGAGCTTAATCTTTGTCCCATGTGTGGCCACTCGAATGGGGGTCCCAAACTAAAAACTTTTGTGTAGTAGCCAAAATCATTTCTATTTGCTAGGGCAGCAACGGTCGTTGTGAAGGCATCCACATTCTCATAGTTCTTAGTAGAGGTGATCAACCTTCCATGGGTGTTTTATGGGGGTTGGAAGCTTGGTTGGTCTGAAAAGTAGTGCACTATAAGGGGGAGCCCGTGTGGCCAAGCTTCTGGATTCACACGCTAAGAATAAGTGCGATTGGGGAAACCCACATGGAATCTAGCAACTATTTTCCTTGCCTAACCTAGGATTGTGCTTTTCTTCATTGTGCTTTTTTTCAAAGAAAAAATATTGTTTTTTCCAAGTGTTTTCTAAAACATTCAAACAAATAAACATCCAACTTGAGACAACTTCAAAATTTGGTCAACCTTACAAATCAACTAGGTGTTCATTCTGCCTGTGACACATTCGTCATCCTCTGCAACACATTTGCTCTGTTGAACCACAATTGATGCTTTATGTGCTGCAATTGCTTTGATAAAATGCATTTATTTCTTTCTTTATCACATATGCTTTGTTGAACCGCATTTGAATCTTTCTAAGTCGCATTCACTCTGCTATATCACAATTCTACTTTTTGAAACACATTTGCTTTTGTACACCACATTTGACATTTTCTACAATGCAATTGCTCTACTATACCACATTTTTCATTTCTGGAGATGCATCTACCTAGTTTGAACCACATTCACCTTATAGAACACCATAGTTTTTTTTCTAAGTCACAATTGCTATCTGGAAAATCATAATTGCTTATCCTGTGACACATTTGATAAACTGAAATGCAATTGAAACCTGGAACGACGCATTTTCCAAACAAATTAAAACATTGTTGCAGACTAAAATCTAAGAACAAACATGTCCAATCTGTCATCAAACATCTTTTTCCAGCAACCTCTGTCAAAAACCAGAAAGAAATTTTCTCAAATATTCCATTTCTTGCACACTTTAGTTTGCATTTTACCTTAGGTTCATCATTGTAAATTTTTAGTTTCATCCTTAGGCTTCATAATTTTAATTTACAGTCATAAACCAGTCCTTAGGTCCTCATTTAATTTGCATAGTTTGGATTAGGATAACCTTACCATACTTTGAAAAATCTTGGCCTTCAAAAGTAGGTTATCAATGGACATATTCATCATTATCTCCTTTAGTCATTTTCCTTTTGTGAGATCTTTCCAACTCATAATTCAGTTAGGAAAACTCACTCAATCATCTTGTCATTGTCATTTAGTCCTTCAAACAAGTCCTTTGATATTCCAAAATTGAGACATAGATCAAGCTTAGGGTGATTGAGTAACCTTCTTCCAAATAATTTAGACCTTTGCATTTGCATACTTTAGACATTCAAGTCATCCTAGTCCTCATTTTGCATACCTTATTCCAAAAATGCAAAAAAAATAGCGTCATAACTTGTCATCTTAGTCTTCATTTTTCTCTCGCATTAGTCATTCCCTTTAGACAACATTGTCATATTGCATCCCTTATTGTCGAAAATCCAAAAACATAGTTTGCATTGTCATATTGCATTGTCATCCCTTATAACCAAAAATTGAAAAACATAGTGTCATTTAGTTATCATTTTCATCCCCTTCCTAATTTGAGCGACTCCTTATATGGTTGAGACAAGGCTTCAAAGAAAAAGAAGACAAATGGCCCATTTTGGACAAGACACCAATAACACTTACATCTTTTCCAATGACATGAATCAAAACATGAACCAAGACACATCTTTTATCAATCCTTTCAGCAAAATGAACATTCTATCTTCATCACAAAACCCCTTTGAATCATTTATGCATAGAGATGAACATGGATGCATATATATGGAAAACCTAGAAGGTGCAACACAAAATCCTAAAGTAGCCTCTTTTCTGGAACAGTTAGTCTTACATGACCCATAAATATATCTTGCCAGACTCTTAGACTAAGGGGTTAAATTACCACATGGCTTTGACATTAACACCTTGAGACTAACATCACCCGATCATAATGTCAACAATACAAACAACAATTCACCCAATACTAGTCAACCTCAAAAAAACAAAAACAATTCCTTTGTTGGTGCCACCTCACAAATTGCCACAAGCACTATTAATGCTACCTCTAATGACACATCCAATCAAAATAATTCCAATTCAATCAATGCAACATCCTTTGGAGGGACATCAACTATGTCACAAGCCATGTCACAATCAATTCCAACAATGTCAACAACATCCTCACAATCAATTGGAGCTACCTTTGGGACCTCATCAATGGGGGAAAGCTCTTCAAATTGTCTATTTGTATCTTCATCTAGTGCCATGGGTGCATCATCATCCAATCCTTTCATTGGTACTTCATTCAATCCCTTCGGAGGAAGTAAACGTCACATCTTTATTCAAGGACCACAACCAAATGTTAACACGTCATCACAATTTAATACCAAAACTTCCCAAGGGAAAAACACAAACATTCCCCATGGACAATTTCAACAATTTGGACAAGGCAATCAGAATGCACAACATATGACCTCATTTGGACACCAAATTATTCATGGTCAACATATCTCACAAATTTTGACTCAAATGGCTGGAGGTCACATTCCTACATATGCATCACATATACATACCCATCAACATGTCCCTAATCAAAACTTTCAACACCAACAACATTCAAATAAAAACACGTCATACATCTCACAACAACACATCCCACAACAAAACACTAACATCTCTTCACAACAAATGGGTACCCATGGGTTACGTATCACTCCCATGTGTGATGCAACAAACAATCTAATAATTGATGCCTTGATAGCTCAAGTGGCTTACCTTAAAAAGACCATAGACACTATGAAAATGTCCAACAAAAAGTCACACATGTCATATGAACTATGCCCATATCCTTTTAACATGAGTCTATACATTCCATCATTTCCTCCTGGGTATGTGGCACCAAATTTCACCAAGTATAAGGGAAAAACAAATCCTATTGAACACATTTGAGAATTCATGACCAACTACATGGACATTTCCTATGAACATACTTACTTGATGAGAATTTTCTCTAAGAGTCTTACCAGACCGACACTTGAATGGTTCTTCACTTTAAAGGGAATAAAAACATGGGAGGAACTTGCAGAAAAATTTGTAAAAGATTATACATATAACATTGACACATACACATCCATCACTATCTTATGCACACTTACACAAGAAGACGTTGGTGAAATGTTTATCCCATTTTTCCAAAGATGGAGAAGTCTAGCAAGTCGTTGCCACATTGACATACCTGAAAAGGAAAAAGTCAACATGTTTGTCCAAACACTTCTAGGCCCATTGAAATATGGCTTGCAAGTTCATTGTTGCACAACCTTCACAGAATTAGTTGAAAAAGGTGTCCAACTTGAGAAGGCCCTCATTGCTAAAGGAGAATTAAAATATGGCCCTAAAAACATAAACACAAACCCACCTTCAGACAAGAGTAAATAGTGGGTCAAAAATAAACATGTCACCAATGATGGCATTGCTAATGCCAAGGTTGTAAACACGATGGGTCCTGTACTTACTCTTAAAGGAGCTCAACCACAAAACAAACCAACAACAGTACTGACGCCCCCCACCAATGTCATTCCAAATAACCAAAACAGTCAAAACAATCAAAGTCAAGGACAACCCCGCCAGACAAGACAATTTTTGAAAAGATGAACATACACTGCTTTGGGAAAACCAATTGAGGATGTCCTTAAGAAGTTCCTTCAAAATGGTCTCATCATACTTGAGGACCCTAAGCCATACAACCTAGGGTAGTTTAAACCATCATGGTGGGATGATAACACTTTTTGTGATTACCACTGGGCTAAAGGGCATAAGACATCCTCTTGTCGGCAACTAAGAAATATTGTACAAGACCTCATTGAAAATCACACAATTGAATTGGGTAGGCCACAATTCACATCAAATGCAGACCATACTATTGACAAAAACTCACTGCAAGACCATGGTTCTAATAAAGTCTCCACATCAGGTTCTAAGACTAACAATAATAAAGCCAATTACACTCGTGCTGCATTTGATTATTCAGGAGGAACCATCATTAATAATGTCCAAACTGATGATGAATATGTCAATACCATCATTTTCAAAAGGGCACCCGAATGCAATGCCACTACTCGAAGTGGAAAAATTACCATATCTGGTCCACCTCCTCGACAACCAAAAATTATAATACCTAGTTCATCTGCGAAACAATCACAATCAGGTCCATCTTCAAAGCAGTCGCAACCTAAGATCCAGTTTAACCTTATTGATCAACTAGGAAAAATCCCTACGCAAATATCCATACTTGAGCTACTTCACATTTCTCCCGTGCATAAGGCTATACTTGAAAAAACCTTGCAAGAGTCCTTTGTCCCTCAAGACATTGATGTCAACCACTTTGAGGCCATGGTGGTTTACCTCACTACACCCCATCATGTAACATTTTCATACCAAGATTATTCATCACCAAAGTCCAACCAAAATGATGCTTTACACATCAAATTTTTCATCCATAAGCATAAGGTTAGACAATTTTTAGTAGATGGCGGAGCAAGACTAAACATATGCTCCTTGAAACTGGTTAAGGCTCTAGGATTTTCTATTGCTTGCATAGATGTTACAAAGAGCATAGTTATAAAGGTGTATGATGATGAAGAATGTTCCTCTTGAGGTGTTATCACTCTTCTTATCAGAGTTGGGCCAATCATTGTAGACATAACTTTCCAAGTCTTGGATCTTGAATTACCCTATAACATCTTGCTTGGCCAACCTTGGATTCATGCCCTCAAAGATGTTCCATCCACTTACCACTAATGTCTAAAGTTTTCCTTTGATGACACATAAATCACCATATATGGAGACCCCAATCCCTTTCAGTATTGCACCAATCTAAAGGGTATTTCAGAACATCAAGCGCCCATCAACCGAGAAGCTCCTAGTTCATCTTCTTCCAAATTCATTGAACCTTCCACACTCACCTCTTCATCCATGTCCACCTCTTCATCCATGTCCACTTCTTCCACATCTTCAACCATACCATCATCCTCCTCGCTTCCTAAGGCTGAGTCCACTGTCAAGATCCAGGACCTAGGCTGTGGATAATTCAAACTAAATACAACATATTGCATCACAAAAATACCCAAGTCTCCCAAGGTTGATGGTCGACCTTGTTTTAGAATGGAGCCTAAATATATTTTCAAGGTCCCTCCCACAAAAAAAATCATAAAATGGGGTGACATGAGAAAGGAATACATCGAAAATGTGTTATCTTGGATTTGTAGAGACCCAAAAAATCCACCCCGATTACCAATCCAAATATACAGAAAAGGCTATGACATAATGAAGGAAAAAGGCTATGATGGTACTAGTGGCCTTGGAAAGAATAAAAAAGGGAGTTGCAAACCTTTAATGCCTTCTAGAAGACCAAAACGTCTTGGGTTAGGGTTAGGTACACTTGAAACTAGTGATCAAAGTACCAATGGACTTTCGAGTGAGAGTGTGAATGCTTCAGAAAGTGTCAAGACTATTGAGGAATCCCTTACCGAAATTGACTTCCATGAATGGGAATTTGGCTCCCAATGATCTTTAAGTGACTGTTGTCTTGATGAATTATTCCTTGAACTTGGAGAACTTACCTCTGAACAAATATTTTGGAAAACATTTAAAATAGATCCAACATCAAATAATGAAAATCCTAAGATCCCAAGGAAACAAGAAAAATGGGATAGACTCTTTGGCCTAAGGAACAAGGACAAACCTAAATCATCTTCCAGTCCTATTAGCCATAACCCTGACATAACTTCCCAACCATCTGAATATGATTACCATCACTTGGATTCATCTAAATTTCCACATGACACTATCAATCCTAATGATAGGCCTTTTGTACCTTATTTTGACAATGAGTATGAATCAAGTGAAGGAGAATATTGGATAGAATTCAATTGGGAACTGGATGATGACAACTTCATTTTCCATGTCTTTGAATTTGTCTACATGATTTTCGCATGTTCCCCACAATTCACCAATACAGATGATGGTATTTCCTTAGTCTACCCACAACTAATTGATTGGGATCAAGAAGGCCCGCCAGTCATTAACATATTTCAGAATGATGAGGCCATTGCATAATTCATGGGACTACGTGAGGGCATACCAAGTAGAGATCACAAGGCTAGATTTTCCATCAACTTATATTGTGGAACTTACTTCGAGGAGACTACTCCGTCCTCTAGTCACAAAATGAAAAAGAAAAATCAAACAAAAATGACATGTCTTTAGGTGAAAATCAAAAGGCACCTTTTAACGATAAAAAAGTAAAAATAAAGGACGTATCTATGGGTGAAAACCTCTCAGAAGTGCCCACAAATGGAGGACTGGGCTTTCTTCCTGTGACTCAAGAAAAATTGGCAATGTTCATAGAGGACACCATGGAAGTTAACATATCCACAACAGAAGATCCTAAAATAGTCCTCTTTGCGGCATCCTTGAAAAATTAGAGAAACTTGAATTCCACAAATTCTTTGCAGAGTTCAAAATTAATTTTGCATGATCATATGCCGATATGCCTAGTTGGATCCAAAATTGGTCTTACACCATTTGCCACTAATTCTAGATGCCAAGACCATAAAACAAAAGTTGTGTAAAATGCATCCTTAGATTGCCCTGTTAGTAAAAGCCAAACTCAAGAAATTGCTCGATGTGAGATTCATACGGTCTATCAACTATGCTGAATGGATATTCAATCTTGTACCGGTCACAAAACTAAATGGTTAGATATGCATCTACACAAATTTTAGAGACTTGAACAAAGCATGTCCAAAGGATGAATTTCCATTGCCAAACATAGATATCATAGTTGACTTCACGACAAGATATGAGATGTCCCTCATGGACAATTTCTTAGGTTATAATCAGATTCGTATTGCCCCTGAAGACCAGCATAAAAAAACATTCACATGTCCTTGGGGTACATTCTGTTGGAATGCCATGCCTTTTGGCCTTAAGAATGTAGGTGCCACATATTAGAGAGCTATGACAACAATATTCCATGACATGATGCACAAGATAATGGAAGATTATGTCGATGAACTATTGCAAAAATATTTGACACGAAAAGACCACTTGAATGTGTTAGAAAAAATATTCAAGAGACTAGAAGAATACAAGGTCCACTTGAATCCAAAGAAATCTATCTTTGGTGTGACATCAGGAAAATTTTTGGGGTACATTGTTTCTCGCAGAGGCATTGAAGTGGATCTTTCCAAAGTGAAAGAAATATTAGACATGCCTCCTCCAAAAGGGATAAGTGAACTCAGGACATTACAAGGTAGGTTACAATTCATCAGATGCTTCATAACCTAGTTGGAAGACAAGTGTCATCCATTTCAGTATCTTCTACGAAAGGATATTCCCTTTGTGTGGACTAATAAATGTCAAGAGGCCTTTCAACAAGTAAAAGATTATCTATTGTCACCACCTATTTTAATGCCACCAATCAAAGGGAAACCTTTGATTCTATACATTTTTGCAACAACTTCAACACTGGGGACTTACTAGCACATAATGACCATGATGAGAAGGAGAGGGAAATATACTACATCAGTCAGACACTGGTCAGATATGAGCTAAACTATAAATCCATTGAACATGCTTGTCTTGCAGTTGTCTTTACTGCTCAGAAATTAAGACACTACATGCTGAATCACCAGACACAACTAGTAGCAAAGATTGATCCGCTGAAATATCTTCTAAATTGCACAACATTGACAAGTTTCCTAGAAAAGTGGGTCATGATCTTGAGTGAATATGATATTCAATATGTGGAATGAAAAACTATAAAAGGATAGGTGATAGCAGACCAACTGGCCGATGCACGTATACAAGGTGATCATCCGCTAGTAGTAGACTTCCAGATGAGTCAATATTTCATATAGAACCTAAGTCACCTTGGAGACTATATTTTGATGGATCTCATACTAGTCATGGCTTGGGAGTAGGAATACTATTTATCACTCCACAAGGAGCCTCCATCCCTAAGTTATTCTGCATTGCTTTTCCATGTTCAAATAATGTGGTGGAATATGAGACACTTGTCACGAGACTCAGAATGGCCATAAAATGGAAAATTAAAACACTTCATGTCTACATAAATTCTTAGTTAGTCATTAACCAAGTCAATGACGACAATGACACCAAGGACGAGAAATTAATGCCTTACAAATGAATGGTTGATACCTTCCAGACATATTTTAACATGTTGACTTTTGAGCAAGTTCTAAGAACAAAAAATAAGGAAGAAAACACAATGGCCACAATTGGCTCTCTCCTAAACATTCCAAGTAATGTGCCACAATTTGAATTCTTGGTAGAACAACTGTTGGTCCCTACATATGACATACCAAAATCATAGATGGTTTGCAAACTTGTTGGTCCCAATTCTCCATGGTATCAAGACATCTATGACTATCTCAAGTCCCAAACCCTTCCCCCCAATGTATCCAATAACCAACGAAAGTCCTTTATCTATAAAGTGGCTCGATACACCATCGTTAGTGACACCCTTTACCATCGTAGCTTCGACAACACCCTTCTTCGATGTCTCAACATTGATGAAGCAAGAACAACCTTACGAGAGGTACATGAGGGTATATGTGAATCACATTCGAGTGGCCCTACCTTAGCCAAGAAAATAATGAGACTTGGGTATTACTGGCCAACAATGGATAAAGATACACTTGAATTTGTTAGAATGTGTCACCAATGTCAGATACATAGTAATTTGATTCATGCACCAACACAGGAACTTCAGTCGATTACTTCTCGTTGGCCCTTCACACAATGGGGACTCGACCTCATGGGAAAAATCCATCCTACCTCATCCAATGGCCACAAATTCATTATCACCACCACTGAGTATTTCACTAAGTGGATCAAAGCCACCCCCCTTACATACAAAACTGACAAACAAATTTCCAAATTTATCCTCAACTACATCATTTTCAAGTATGGTATTCTGCAGTCCATCATCACAGACAATAGGCGTCCTTTCAAAAATAAAACATTCGTGAGATATGTGAATGCTTCCATATTCAACACCATTTCTCTACACCATATTACCCACAGGGAAACGGTCAAGCTAAGGCCTCCAATAAAACCATCATCAAGATTCTAAAGAAGACAGTCAATGACGCTAGTCATGACTAGCACATCCAACTTAACCCTACTCTGTGGGCCTATCACACCAGCATCTGCACACCTATAGGTGCCACTCTGTTTGCATTATTCTTTGGAGCCAAATCCATCTTTCTCATTGAGGTTGAATTCCCATCTTTGTGAGTCTCCATGAAGGGTATGATCAATGATGAGGAGTATAGACAGTCACAACTGCATGAGTTAGAGATGTTAGATGAAAGAAGTCACAATACCTTGAATCATTTACAAGCATACCAGAATCGTCTCTATCACAGTTATAACAAGAAAGTAATGGTCAGAAAGTTTGACATTGGCAACCTAGTCCTCATGCAAAATCCTAAGAATCAGTTTGATAGAGAAAAACCTGGAAAGTTCAAACCAAATAGGCTGGGTCTTTATATTATCACATATTCTTTTTGTTTTGTAGCATATCAACGAGCTACTTGACATAGTGAACAATTGAAAGATCCTATAAATAGTTTACATTTTTTAAAGTTCTATGCATAACATCAAAAAACTTGGCTGAAAACCTTAAAAATACAAAAAAATTGAAAAATATAAAAAATTGTCACCTTGATGAAAACCTGGAAAATAGGCATCTTGGTGACACCAAAAAAATGAAAAAAATGACAAAACTAGTAAAGAGAAATAATTTATCCAAAAGCAAAAACTTGGTAAACAAGCGCTTTGGATAAGTACCATGGTGAAAACCTAGCAAACAGGAGTCATGCGTAGTCAGTTTTTGCTCTACCATCTATTGTCACTTTATCTACCTTGGTCCATAATAAACACCCACTTTTGTGACACCATCTTGCTTCCCCCATCATGAAGCGCCAACATTCCTTTCATGGCTGACAATGGTTGACATCCAGTTCTGAATGCCACCCAGTCGTCACTCCTAGCCTATCTTTTTTGCATCCTTCAAACTTGTCTAATTTGGGACTTGATTGGGGGAATTTTCTCATCATCCGACTGCAATGGGTATTGCATATGGTCTTGAAAATTTTGAAAAATTTCTTGAAAAAAGACCTAAAAATTAAAAAATATCCTGAAGAAATCCAAAAAAAATAAAAATCTATTAAAAACACAAAAAAAATAGAGTCACATTTCGTCATGACAGTCATGTCAGTTAGTCTTTGTCATCGTCGAACTACGTTGTCTCTGCACATTTTCTACATAGGCAGGGCTCACCTTTAGGGCCCCCGAGACATTAGGTCAGTCCTTTGAGGTTTGTCAAAATAAAATCATGGCTCACTCTTTGGTCATTATGAAAAAGTCATTGGTCATGTCAAACTACAAGGTCTTTGAGTGAATGACATAGGCAAGGCCATTTTTCGATGAGCCCCCAAGGCCACACTAGGTTAGTTTATTAGGGTTCATGAGACTGCACTGGCACACATGTCAAAAGTATTCAAGAAAAATAAGGCACTTCAAAACAAACAAACTCCTAAACCAAACTCTAAAAACCATTTAATCAACATGGAAAATTCTATCAGCATGTCAACATCGACATGTAGTTAGTTCTGTCAACAAAAGTCAAACTTAATCAACTTCAGTCAAACTCAGTCAAAACATGTCAAATTATCACAACTAGTCAAACAATCATCTCTTGGTTATTCTTCAGATGTGTCCTTCTAAAGGATTTCCTCTGTCATTTATCTTTACCTTAGGATGTGTCCTTCCTGGGTATCATCACCGTCATCTAAAATTTTGAGGGATTCTCTTGACATTCGAGGATTAATCCTCTTGACATGAAAATTATTTAGGAGATGTCTATCCTGAATTTGGAAAAATCTGGCAATCGACACTCTAACCTTGTCAAACATGACACCTTTGGCATTTGACACCGTCAAACCCGACATCTTGACATTAAAACACTTGGCATTTGTCTTAGGATCTTTTATCATGCTACTAGTTTCTCAATGAGGTCTTGGAAACAATATTTAGAGAAGCAGTGATGTATCATGATAATGGATTTGTCTTGTCTTTTTTAGGAAGTCACGTTGCTAGTTCCTTGAGGATGTCCTGGTGATAGGATTTAGAGGAGCAACGACATTTCATGACTTGTCTTTCTTGTTTGTCCTATGCTTGTGGTTGGTTGTGACAAAAATATTGGGCCAATTGTGCTCTTAGTATGAGTCATGATCATCCTTTTCTGTGACTGCTTATCTTATGTGATGGTATGACCTTGCACACCTTGATTAATTTCATATCATGGTGTTTGTTGTCCATTACAATAATCCGCAAAATGATGATTAAGAGCAATGATTGTTAAGTCCTGTGGTAACATGTTGAAGGATTTTGTCTTTGCACTAACATTCATCTCCTTTTGTCTCGTCATTTCATCTCATCTATTTCATGATGATATCCTATGAAATGCAAAAAAACATAAGTGCATACATGATCATATAGGCATTGCATTATATTTTTATGCATAACATATAAATACATACACCATCCATATCATTAAAGCATATATATCACATCATAAGATTGCATTGTCTATACACATATATAATCATGCGTCAACATATTCATAATCATACAATCATACATTAGGCATCCATGTCATAATAATTACAACATAAAAACATTATGATCAAAAAATTATGCATATCCTCAACCATATCATCATCTTGGCATATAAGCATAAATATCAATAAGCATTATCATGGGATTTCATCATAAGTAGACATCATAAACACATACATGACATAACATATAAAAGATATCATCATAAAAATCATAAATGCATAAATCACATCACATAGGCATCATATGGTCATCATCACATAAAGCATACATAATGCATCATCACATAGGCCGCATCAAAACTACATCACATATACATATAATCTCAAAAATATATAATATCACAGGATAGAGTAATAAGATATCCAAAAAAGATGGAGCTCACAGGCTCAATAGTCAATATATAAAGTGTCATAGCAATAAATGTTTGAAACATGATGTCAATAAAGTAAATATGTCAAATTCC
>VDFB02105103.1:0-20791 GCA_007258455.2 Sequoia sempervirens | reverse complement strand
GTTTTGGTGAGATATTTCTAGTTTTTATGTTGCTGGTTTATCATGGCTGAAAGTGATTTTTGTATACAGCTTTTAGTATGAATTTTATTTGCTTCTGGGTATTGAAGATATGCATTCCTAGCACATGGGCGCCCCTTCCCATAGAAGATCAGAATTTATTTCAAAGTATTTATTTTTATTCTTGCAAAATCACCCTTGCTAAGGGCCGTACCATGTTGGGAGCATTGAGAATTGTGCAAGTAAATTAATGGTTGCTTTTTGAAGCTGTTTCTTCATTGTGAATTGGGCGCAAACCTTCTCAAGAGCTTTTGCAAGTTATATTTCATTTTCTGGAGGTATTGTGAAGGAGTTGTGATTATTTTTATGTGTTTTCAGTTTGCTGATTTTTATATCAGTTTGCTTCAGTATTCTGATTCTGGTTTCAAGCTTCATTAATTGAGAGGATATCAAGTGGAATAATATTCTATTTCATTGTGCTTTGTAAAGATTGTAGTAACACTTGAAAATTGCAGTTGTTTATCATTGTAAACAGTAGTACTGTTTCAGTCATTTAATTAGCTGCAAATTCTTATGATTAATCTCTCATAAATGTAACCCCTAGATGGTTTACCGCCAGTGTGGATAAAGAACATTCTAGAATCTTATCTCTCTTATTTTGCAGCTATTTCTATTCATTGTAAAGCTAGTTAGTAGTACTAACAGCTATTTCATTTTATTGCTGCAATTTATACTTGATTACACTCCCACAATTGAGTGGTTGAGTTTTAGAATAAACATCTTTCTTGATTGTAAATTCCCCCTACAAAATAAGTGGTTGTGTGGACTGTATTCCCCCCACGTTAATAAGTGGAAGTGAGGATTTAAATGGCTGGCTTGCCGCCTCTAATAATGTAATAATCTTACCCACTGAATAAGTGGAGTATCCCCACTGCTTGTGGATGCCTGCATCAGCAGATGAATTGTAATTTCAGTTCAGTTTATTCCTAATGATCCTCTGACCATATGCTATCACCTCACAAACATTGGGATCTTGGTGAACATTCTTGGTTAGAGTTACTTTCTATGCTAATTTTCATTTGGAGCTAACGCTAATCAGTGATTGGTTGCTGATTTGTGTGCTAAATTTTGGGAAAAAAATTAAGGAGAATATTCCAGTGGTATCAGAGCAGAAGATCCTGCCATCCTGTTGATCAGTGCTTCATGCTTAGGCAGATGAGTGATAGAGATCTCCGGTACTACACCGAAAGTCAGTGCAGATTCTAGTTCAGTTTCTTGTGGTATCCAGAGGTTGGCAGTTAGTCATGGCTAATGAAGAAAAGATGAAGTTGGCAGAGACTCTCTTTATGGTTGGAAAGAGACTTGGTAAAGAATTTCAGACAAAGGAAAATGAAGAGAACATTCTTCATTTGTTAGAACAATGTTTGAGACAAGTGAAGCCATCACCTTCAGAGATAATGGAGTTGGCACTAGCTCCTGTAGTGAATTTTTTGAATCAGCCCTATTGGTTGGGGCATCCTGATGAAGAGACCAAGTTGTTGATTTCTTCTTGTTTTATGGAGATAATGAGAATTGTAATTCCCCAGTTGCCCTATGATGATGAAACTATGAAGATCATATTAAAGATGATAGTGGAATGTTTTCAAGATTTGGATGAAACTGGTAGTAGCTTGTTTCCAAGAAGAGCTGCTATTTTAAAAACATTTTCTGAAGTTGGTGCTTGCATCTTATTGATAGAATTTGAGATGGAGAATCAGATTTATCACTTGTTTAATTATCTTTTCACCTCGACCTGGAGTGAGCAAGAAGAGAGTATGCTTGCAGCTGTCATGAATGTTCTAATCTCTACAATTAAAGAAGTTGATAGTCTTCCTGAAAGTGTCCAAACTCTTCTCTTGGATGCTTATAAACGTGAAGAGCAGATTTCTCCCACTGCTGATTTGTTAGTTAAAGAAATTTTCAGTCAATGTGAAGATAAGTTGAAACCACTTTTGAAGAAGATTGTTGAAAATAGAGAAGAGATATCTAAAGCTGAAGAGAATGAAAGTTGGAATCCCTTTGAAGACATTGCAAAAGTTCAAGGGCATCTACGAATTTGCATGTAAAGCATTCTGTAGAAGAATGTAATGTATCAGTGGAAGCCTTGAAGACTAGTGAGGTACTCTTGTTTTCTACAAAGGAGAACAGTGAGTTGACTGGTGTTAAGAAGCCTCATGTTGAAGATTCAAAGAAAGAACTTTTGGAAACAAAAGTTGAAGCAGAGATGCATGAAGAGGCCATAAGTGCAGATCCAAATGAAGGAGAAGTTAGGTTAGTTGAAGATATGTGTTCAATCAGCAATTTGCTTCTTCACAATTCTAGAGAATGTTGGTTTGAAAGTCAAGTCAAAGAGGAAGTTGAAGTCTCTTCCCACTTCAAAGCTGATTTGATCAATTCTTTTGAATCATGTGTAGAAGACAACATGGAAGGAGAAGCTTCTAGTAGTTATAAGGCAGATTTCTCTTCACCAGAAATCAAGCTAAGGCACAAAGCTAAGGAATTGGAAGGCACTATGGATGGAATGATGAAGAGTGTTCATCACATGCGAGACAAGTTGAGGAGTACAACTCAAACCATTTTTGAAATCTTTATCCATCAAAGTTGTTCTACATCATCTCAGCCAGTATATAATGATTGCAGCTCAAGTTCACACATTGCTGATAATGGAATTCAAATTTTGTCAAATCTTGATAGAATTCATAGACATGTAGAACAAATGATTTATGATGTGCCTAGGGGAGAAGTTGTATGTTGCATTTCTATTGATGACATGAAGTCCATTAAATTTGCCTTGGAGGAAATTAAATCTAGTCTTTTGCACATCATTCGTAACAAAGACATAGTGGCCAATATTGCTGACAAGGCATTGGAGTGGCATGAGCTTACCAAAACAAAGTTGCAAGAAGTGCATGAGACTCTAATTGAAGCAGAGAATCAGATTTCTGCTGTTCAATATTCATGGGAGCAAGAAAATAGAAGAAGAGCAGAGGAGCTTCAAGAAATTTTTGATGAGTTTGATCTCATACAAGAAACATATGATTTGGAATGCTGTCTTAAGAGACCAAAGCATTCAAATTCTCAAGCTTATCAAGCTTTTGACAATCTCTTGTATGAAGAAGGTTCTAGTAAGGTTTATGTAAATCCTCTTTTTGAAAATGACGAAGAAATTGCTTCAGAGATTACTGAAGAAGG
Organism: Sequoia sempervirens; assembly: GCA_007258455.2. Classification (NCBI taxonomy): domain Eukaryota; kingdom Viridiplantae; phylum Streptophyta; class Pinopsida; order Cupressales; family Cupressaceae; genus Sequoia; species Sequoia sempervirens. Next base: position 17,563 of record VDFB02105103.1, on the reverse strand, counting down.
GGATTTGAGTTTGTCTTCCAGCATTGGAGAGTTAATACGTGAGTTGCACGAAGTTGAATCTACTGCTGCTCCTAGTGCAACCATTCAGCAAGAATTGGTAACTCTTGAAACACAAAGAAATGAAGGCATTCTTATTGTTCATCAACAAAGAGTTGATGGGTTTGTTGATGAAGGTTTAATTTATTTTTTGATGAGGATGCTTGTGAGACTCATATCAGATTTTAGTTCATCACCATCTTCTCTTAGAGTGATAGATTTCAGAATTGTATTTGATGAAGGATTCATCGAATCTTTTCGGCAAGTCATATCACAAGATTCTAGATTTGATTTCTTCAATGAACAAAGGTTGGTTGAATACTTCTTGGAATTTCAAGAAGTGGCATTGCAGATGGAACGAGTGAATCAAAGGATTCGTGTGAGAGCAATTATCAGTTTGCGAAGTGGTTCTTCATGGTTGTTAGTTTGGGATCCTGGCATTACTTGGGAAGAAGGTAATTTCAAAATAGATAGACCAGCATATAATATTCAGAGTGTAGTTGTGACCATTTGCTTATGTGTTGGAAAATGTCTTCAATTGAAAATTAGTGTTTGGGGTCTCAAGCATTTTCTTTTCAAGAATGGAATGCATATAAAGAAGGTGGGATGGAGAGATAAGTGTCAAAAATTCTGTTTTATGTTTGTTGCTCCCTTCTTTCTATGTCATTTCCTCTTTATTTCTGATCATACATTGGTGTTCTGGGAAGGAAATATGATCAAAAGTTGGTTTGTGGTGACATGGGGTCTCTTGCTAAAAGTGCCACCAGCTTGGTTCATGAGCAGTTATGCTCATTTTGATGGAAAGTTCTTTTGTAGCAGCTGCTACTTGTCTTCTTGGATGCTGATTTTCCAAAAATCAGATCTCAAAATGATTATTTCAGACCTCTTAGGAAGCTGGTTACTTCATTTCCAGGCCTCTCCACCTCCTATTTGGACTGAATTTCTGCCAAAAATAAGCAAGGGAATGTTTCTGTATGGTCAAAGTTCAAGTATGGGTTGTTCATTGATAGTTGACAGTGAATTTTGTGGTACCAACTCATACATTACTTTTTGGGACAGCAAGTTATTAGCTGATTTGATTTGTCAAATTGAAACTCTTGATGTGAGATATGTGAATATTTCTTGGAGTTCTTTCAGTGAAATCAGTTTGCTTCAAAGGAAGCATTGTGCATCCTCTTGGATAGGGATGGAGTGTGGAGCTTTGCTCTTGGTTTGGCATTGGTTTAGAAGCATGTTTGAAAATATTTTTGTTGCTGATCAGAATTATGACAACAAGGTTTGGAGGTCCTACAGACTGATATGGGACCCAGGCACTGACATGTTTGATGCATTGTCTTTTGTGGATCGTGATATGTTGGTCCACTTTGAGTATTCGGTTGTATTAATCAGAGTAGCGCAACTGATTAGAGGAACAGTGTTCCTGAGAAAGTTTTGGAATCCTAGTATCACTTGGGTTTGTAATTCCATAGTTGAAGATGATGAAGCCAATGATGGTCTTCTAGAATTTATTCCCATGATGTTTCAGTTTAATTTTAATCTGGTGATTTCTTGTGTTCGCATCCAGCAGTGCAGTGCTTACATCAATTGGTGCTATCCTTCTCCTAGGATGATTTGGGACCCTGGGATCCTATTTGGCATGGTAAGGATCAAATTGTTCCCTTGGAGTGTGGTGGCATTGCTTGAGGACAAGCAATTTTGGGAAGGGCGGACTGTAATGTCCCCATTTTGGCCCTACACTCTTCAATAGGATTTAGCCTATTTCCGGAAATCCGTAGGCTAAGCTGAGGTGGAAAATTAGGGTTTCCTCTTTCAGATATTGCTCAGTTGGTGTTCAGAGGATGTTGTGCAGACTTACTATTTATAGCAGTTGCTATTTTTAGCAAGTCTATCTTTTGGCAGTATCTATCTAGCAGCGGTTCAATCCTTTGCAGGTTAGTGTTCAGTTTGGCTATCTATTGTTTTGATATGAACTTACTATTTATAGCAGTTGGCTATTTTTAGTAAATCTAAATTTGGCAGTAGCATCATCGGCAGCTCAACTCAAGTCATCTTGCTATCCATCAGTTTCAGTATTGGCATTGGTTTTGGCTATCTCCATGGACTGAGTTTTTATACTTAGTCAAATTTCATGTTTCTCAGTTGTACCCCACGCCTAGGAGTAATAACTTCATGTTGTTTTAAAAGAGGGGCCATTAAGGGGGTCAATTGTGCATTTAATAATTTATTAAATGCTTTATTGTTGCAAAGTGAAAAGGAGGTTGAGTAATATTATATTATTTCAAAAAGTAAAATGCAAAAAAGGTGGCATCCCTTTTGGAAGTTGAAGTGATTCAACTTCTTGGAATTTGAAGAGTTCTTGTTGCTTCATTTGCCAATTGAAGTTTATATATTGCTGCTGTTTGAAGAGCTGATTATGCATATTTTTGAAGAGCAAAGTTACGCTGCTGGAATGAATCCAGAATCGTGTTAAGGGAAAGCTTAGCAAATTTACTCGATTCTTCGGGCCTGCAACTATGGTTCCCTAGGTGGTGGATTGAGAGTGTGCTTCATCCAGAAGTACATATTGAACATTATTGTGGAGTTTTGGTGAGATATTTCCAGTTTTTATGTTGCTGGTTTATCATGGCTGAAAGTGATTTTTGTATACAGATTTTAGTATGAATTTTATTTGCTTCTGGGTATTGAAGATATGCATTCCTAGCACATGGGCGCCCCTTCCCATAGAAGATCAGAATTTATTTCAAAGTATTTATTTTTATTCTTGCAAAATCGCCCTTGCTAAGGGCCGTACCATGTTGGGAGCATTGAGAATTGTGCAAGTAAATTAATGGTTGCTTTTTGAAGCTGTTTCTTCATTGTGAATTGGGCGCCAACCTTCTCAAGAGCTTTTGCAAGTTATATTTCATTTTCTGGAGGTATTGTGAAGGAGTTGTGATTATTTTTATGTGTTTTCAGTTTGCTGATTTTTATATCAGTTTGCTTCAGTATTCTGATTTTGGTTTCAAGCTTCATTAATTGAGAGGATATCAAGTGGAAAAATCTTCTATTTCATTGTGCTTTGTAAAGATTGTAGTAACACTTGAAAATTGCAGTTGTTTATCATTGTAAACTGTAAATAGTAGTATTGTTTCAGTCATTTAATTAGCTGCAAATTCTTATGATTAATCTCTCATATATGTAACCCCTGGATGGTTTACCACCAGTGTGGATAAAGAACATTCTAGAAGCTTATCTCTCTTATTTTGCAGCTATTTCTATTCATTGTAAAGCTAGTTAGTAGTACTAACGGCTATTTCATTTTATTGCTGCAATTTATACTTGATTACACTCCCACAATTGAGTGGTTGAGTTTTAGAATAAACATCTTTCTTTGATTGTAAATTCCCCCCACAAAATAAGTGGTTGTGTGGACTGTATTCCCCCCACGTTAATAAGTGGAAGTGAGGATTTAAATGGCTGGCTTGCCGCCTTCTAATAATGTAATAATCTTACCCACTGAATAAGTGGAGTATCCCCATTGCTTGTGGATGCCTGCATCAGCAGATGAATTATAATTTCAGTTCGGTTTATTCCTAATGATCCTCTGACCATATGCTATCACCTCGCCCACATTGGGATCTTGGTGAACATTCTTGGTTAGAGTTACTTTCTATGCTGATTTGCATTTGGAGCTAAGCAGCTAATCGTGATTGGTTTGCTGATTTGTGTGTGTTAAATTTTGGGAAAAAATTAAGGGAATATTTCAAAACCTCACCCTTAACACCTTGGGGTAACCACCCTTACTATTAGACTAGTCTTTTGGTGTAGTGGTTGGTCCTATGTCTATAATATCCCTTCACTAATTTGGATAAAAATTTCAATTCTTAACAGATTTGATAATGTAGACCTTGAAGAGCACAAAAGATTTACTGAGAGGGGGGAGGGGGGTGAATCAGTAAATCAACACAAATTTACACTTTGACAACTTTCTACACAAACTTAAATTCTCATCAACACCAACTTTAGATATGAATCAATTTACACAAGTTGATACCAATTTATTAAAAAATTTAAATATATTTTTAGATGGAAGTAGGCACCAACCTACTTGATTTACAAGTGAGATGATTTAGTAGGCAACAACCTACAAGGGACACCCAAACCTTTTTAACTATTTAGTAGGCACCAACCTACAAGGAGCACCAACCCCTAATGCAAGGCACCAAACCTTGACTTGATGATTGCAAGATGATGCCTTCAATCTGACCTGCACTATCCCAATCCTCCAATCTGCCTTTGGTGACGAATGATCTCACACTTAGCCCACACAAGGAGATGGGACTTCAGATTTTGAATGCTCACTTACTCAACCACCCTCCAATATTATTTGGATATCACATATGTATATTATTCAATGGTCTCACACCTTTTCATGGAAGATCACATCTGAATTTGCATCTTTTTGATCTGCCCTTTCAAAACAATTGTCTGCTTTTGTCTTCTCTTTATTATTGTTAATTAAATATGAGAAAATCGCCATACATTGATTCAGCCTCCAACCAAAAGACCTTTCTTCGATTACTTTTCACATAATTATTGCTTTTAGTAATGACGTCTTATGTTTGTAAAGCACCTCTTAAAGATGTCTCTTTATTCGTATTTGCTAGGCAGCGATAAATATGTATTTAATTTTTAATTGCAATTAAAGAGCAATCGCACCTCTACAGATCTTCATTTCTACGTCTTTTCAGATTTTCAAAATATTATTGAGGAAGATAAACACGTATGCAAAGATTACGTCCTTTAAGGAAGACGCGTCCCTTCGAGCCTTTTATTAGCAAGTTCACAAATTATTCAACATGTCTTTTGGAGAAAAGCCCGTCCTTTTGAATCTCGATTAATCACACACTAAACACAATTTTTTATAATCACCGATTTGCATTCTCTTTATATCATACTAACAAATCACCCTTTTATTGAATGAATGAGATTTGAATTCATAACAAAACTGTATTTGCTTTCAGACTCAATGCTTAGTTGCTTCAGACCAACATGTCTACACTGCATTTGATTTGACTTTCAGATTTATTTCAATCTGCCTCTTAGCTTTGATCTCCAGATTTTGTCTGTACTCGTTCTTCAGATTTATTTGATCTTGCTCCAAAGAGATTTGTTGTCTACACCCGAACTTCAAATCTGAAACATATATCATGTTCCTTATAATTTGCTTTGACAAAAATATATCATGTCAGCCGTATAAAACAAATCTGGAACTTTTCAAATTATAACCTCCATCCGACTCATCATACTTATATATCTGTTTCTTACGCAACATCTTACACAATATACAATTTACTCTTCACAAAAATTTCAACACACTGTATCATCAACTCACACTGCGTAGCTCTGATCTGTAGATGCATTTGTTATCTGTAGAGTTATTCATTCAATTAACTCCGAGTTGTAGATATGTTCATTCGATCTGCAATCTTTTATCCATCTATATCATACAAATTACATCTGAAGAACACCGATATGCATGCTTCAACCTTAGTTCGATCTGAGTTGCCTTTTCATAATTATTCTTTATCTTGACACCAATAATTATTCTTTACCTTGACACCAATAACTTCAACACTTAACCATGCTCTTGTTATGCTTATGTTTGATCTGATTTCCTTCACTTAGTTTCCTTTTTATTTTATGCTTCTTATAAATCTTCCTTCAACTTTTCTTTAATGATCTTTTCATTTCATGTTTGACATCAATGACAATATTTCCAACAGGCCTTTGCCAAAACAACTGCAGTCCACTGAATAATGCACATATATTTTTCCACTTCAAATGTATATGCCAGATTTGGAATGATTTTCCTAGTCACAAGGAAAGATTCTATACTTGGTTGAACATTACAATGCATGAACAGTAACACAGTTCAGACTTGGGCAATACTTTCCAAGCTTTAATATTGTTCCTTAATACAATGACAGTACTCAGATTTGAACAGTAGATGACACTTATGAATGTATCAACAATACGTTTTAGACAAGCTCAGACTCAGACCCTTGAATAACAATAAATGACATCATATCACAATAAGGATATCTATGAGTATTAAAAGCTTAAGATACAAGTAGAAATCGTTCTCAGATTTAGTAACCAGTTTGCTTAGGTAAATTCAATATGACATAACTCTCTTATTATCATCAGACATTCCTATATGAAGTATAACTCCCTTATTATCATCAGACATTCCTATACAAAGTCTTTCCTTGCATTGTTAATACAGAAACAATATTGAAGTATTCTGACCTTTCAAAGATTTGCAACTACTTATAAGATAATGCCTGGAGGCGGCTCCAATGGATATCGCGGCTGGAATGATGGCAGAATTAGCAATAGCGATAATCATGTGAGAATAATCTTAGACTCCTTCCTTCTGCGACAGGTCTCCCAAGCAGTCTATGCTCATCTGGCAAATGATGCCAGCGTGGCACATACAACAGGGAAAGCTCGACTCCATATCAAGTAGTGGCGACAACCTTTGAATTAAAGGCCCAATGGAAATATTAATGTGGCCCGAATATATGTTGATGCTTATATAAAATTATAGCCGGGGGCAGATGTGACAAAGAAGACTTGACTTATATGATTCCACGCTGGCTCCAGACAACCCCTGACGGCTTAACCAAGGGAAAAGCGGTCCATAGAATCTCAATAGAGTCTATCGCTAACCTCTAGAAATATTGTGCAGGCCAAAATAAATATTAAAGCAATATTATGTAGCCGCAAAATGAAATGATTCCCAAAACTGTTGATAAATATTTTGTTCGATGTAGATATAATAAATACCGGCTTAAGAGATGGATGTGAGATTAGAGTGCAGAGCCGTTAGTGCCAATAAATATATATATTTATATGCCTTCTAATATATTCCAAGGTGATATGAAACATGCAATCACCCAATAACCACTTTGTGCACAATATGATGTAAACGAACACCAACCGGGACTACAATGTGGATAAATATTCATATTCCCAGTATCCAAATATGCCTTCAATGGCGGAATTCATTCGGCCTCATCTGTCACACTGTCATTTTTGAATGCCGAACTTGTGTTTGAAACGCCAATAGTTATCAAACAAATGCACCATTAGCCACACTAGGGTTTTTGTCCAGGCATAACCTCAAAATTCAAGAGATTTCTTCCCAAATTCTCCGCTACCAGAAATTAAAAAACCATTCCTGTCATAACCCAAATTTTATTGCATTTAAATTATAATATGATAAATTGAATTATTGAAGAAATTCAATATGTTGAATGAAAAAATTCATATTTTTTTAAAAAAATTTGAAAGAAATTGATACAGGTTGAAAGATGAGAACACGATTGAAGTAGAATCGTTTAGCTGGATTGAATGGTAAGCTTGATGAAATTTGGGTGCACACACCACAAATGGCATGATGTTTGCATTTAAAATTTTGCATATAAAAAACATATTGTCATGTCCCCGAAATCTTAACCAAACTATATGGTATTGAAATATTAAATCAATATCAAAAAATTATAAATATAGACGAAGGCAATTTAAAATATCATTATAATTATAATTATCATTGATAATATTATAATTATAATTAAAATAATATATATAGAACAATTAATAAAAATGATAATAAAATAAATATTAAAGATACAAGAATATAAAACACCATTATAATTAATATTATAATTATAATTATAATATAATATAAACATTAAAAATGCCCTAAATATTTATATAAATAATGCTATAATATTAAAGTATAAATATTAACAATTTAAATAATAAAATAAATATTGAAAAATATATCGAAGCAATATAAAACAAAGACCTAAAAATAATTTTATAATTATCAAACTATAAGGATGGTGATTATGATCATTTAATTATAATAAAGGACATAACATATAGCTGCCGTGGACATAAATTAATAAAAGGCTTCAAGTTGTCTAAATGAATTAAAGATAAAAGCTTGCCTCCTTAAATCGCCTCCTCGTAAAGTCATGTCACTTGGACATAGAGACGTGAGGAGTATTAAAGGAAATTGTGATGTGTGAAGAAGGGAGGGAGAGATAGGAGAGTGAAAAGGAGATAAATACATTAATCACAGCCATTGAAGTTAGAGTTTAGAATGCCGAGACTTATCTGGTTCAGGCTTCTAAGCAACGGACCGTATAAGACAGTTTATATATTTGAATAAGAGATGAGGAACTCAAGGCCCTTTATCGGGAGCTGTCTACAAGATAAAGTCAAGGAGAATACGACGACTAAGGATACAAACAAATACAGAAGAAGACAAAGCCGCCAAAAGATTCAGGCTATCATCTTTCAATAGAGTTCCAGTTCAGCAGTTGATGTCATTCATCATCAAAGCATAACCCAGGTGGGCATTTGCAAATCGTGGAACATCTTTGGTTGAGAGTGCTGCAAGTAGAAGAGGATTTTTTCAGTATAAGAGGAGGAACGATTAACTTGAAGACCATTTTTGCTGCCAGTCCAGGTTCTTATTTGTTATGTTAAGTTGTATTGCATTGTAATCAGCATTTGTCCATACTTTGTTGACAATAAATATCAGCTTTGTTAGAGTTATATAGCGGCTAGTTGCATTGGTTATATATAGGAGCAATCAGCTCAAAAGACTTTGGCAATTGTATATCAGTCATAGACATTGGAATTGGAAGATTGAAGCAGTTGAGGATCATAAATTGTCAATGCTATGGAGTTGGTTCTGCATACAAACTGTTTGTAGAAATATCAAGCTTGTTGTAGTTATTTATGTTATGCATTTTCAGTCATCATGTTTGCATAGATACTCCAAAATACTTGCTTTGCATTCATAGCTGCATTGGAAATCAGCTGGCATCATTTAGTTGAGTCATTTCATGCATTTCATTATCACTTCAAGGAGGAAAACAGAACTAAAACACTTACTAGTCAAGAACAAGTTTACAAGCAAAGTGTTTGACGAAATGTCCAAGGCCTAAAAATTGAAAAACCAAGTCAGATTTTTGTTAGGGACATTATAGTGGTATCAAAGCATAATCTTTCTATCCTGTTTAAGGAAATTAAACAAGAAAGATCCATTGAAGATTATATATCTAAAATTCAAGGCTATCAATAATGGGACAGTGCCTAAGCAAAGAGGAAAGGAGCACTTTCATGGGAAGAAGAATGCAAGGAACCACACCAAGATTGAGAGGAGTTGAACCAAGGTTCTTCCAAAGATCTTAAGGATGGATACACCAAAATAAGGTGTCCATAAGGCTTGCGAAGTGAAAAGTTCACTTCCGGGATTTTGAGGCTGGGTACTCTTAAGAATAAGGTATCCAGAAGACCTAGTAAGAGGTGTCACAACCTTTTCCTAGGAATATAAGGCCAGATACACTTAAGAGTAAGGTATCCAGAAGGCCTAGAAAGAGGTGTCACAACCTTTTCCTAGGATTCTAAGGCTGGATACACTTAAGAGTAAGGTATCTCGAAGGCCTGGAAGAGGTGTTACAACCTTTTCTAGGATTATAAGGCTGAATAGACTTAGCAAAAGGTATCTAGAAGGCCTAGAAAGAGATTATGCGTAACAAGGTTACAATCTTTTCCCAGGATGATAAAGCTGGGTATACTTAAAGTAAAGTATCTAGAAGGCTTGGTGTTGTGACCTTTTCACACATCACCCCATTCTAAATGGGGACCCCCTAATTTTTGCTCCATTCTGGCCTTTTGGCTTTGGTTTTGTCTCTCTCTCTCTCTTTCTATCTCTTTCTGCTGTCTGCTTTCCGGGGATGTGCCTGCCATTGAGCTTGAATGTCAAATTTTGGCTAAGTTTGAGAATTAGGGTCCTGAGTCTTCCGGCCAGTTTGAAGTCAAATGGAGTGAATAAGTTGAAATTTGAGCTCAGTAATACAGCCAGCATGCTTCTAGCAGGTCCCCAACAAAGTTTCATCGAATTCCGACAACTTACTATTTTTAGTAAGTGTTCAATTCAGGGCGTTCTCTCAACACTTTTGAAGCTCTGATCGTTACACTGCATCCAAAACACGTCAAGCAGCTCGTCTGCAAATTTTGAGCTAAAACTAACAGCTTTCTAGTTTTGGCAAGTTCACCTTCGGCAGCAGATTTTAGGGTTTATATGCGAAGTTTTTCAAAGCATGCCTGAAGAATCTTTTTGGGTTTTTCGAAAGCTTCACAGTGATATAACATGCAAAATGAGATGATGACATTCAGTACTCCGCCTTCGGAGGCTATTTTTAGGGTTTGCATGTTGAAATTTTCTTTGCATGTCTGGACATTCCTTGTGGGTTTTCGAAAGCTTCGCAACAGTGTAACATGCAAATCAGGATCAAGACCTTTTTCAAGAGCTATCCTCAAAGGCTATTTTTAGGGTTTGCATGCAGGACTTTTCAGCGCATGTCAGGTTATCCTTTATGGGTTTTTCAAGATCTATGCAGTGATGTGACATGCAAGTGGAGATGATCACTTTTCAGAGACTTACTATTTTTAGCAAGACCATTTTGATAGCTGCCCAACACATTAGTAACACAAACAAGGCGAAGTGCAACAAAAACGGAGTCAAACGGAGATCGTTTGGCGATATGCAAGTCAAATTAGGGTTTCCAGCTTCCGGACCCAAAATGAGGGGTAAAATGCTAGAATTTTCGAAATCCGGTGTATCCCACTGTGATCAATATCTTTCAAGCTATCCACTGGTAAAATTTGAAGGCAATCGGAGCACTTACTATTTATAGTAAGGCGTTCTAGAAACAGGCTATAAATAGTAAGTTAGCATCAGGCGCCAGTGTGAATGGGCAAGTCTACCGATGAGGATCACACCATCCAAATTTCAAGTCAATGGAGTTGGGGAAGTCATGAAACTGAGCAGTTACTATAAATAGTAAAACACCTTCAAAAACAGGCTATAAATAGCAAGTCAGCTCGAGACGGCAGTGTGAACAAATCACCTTGGTCATGAAGTTCCTGTGGCACGAATTCTAGGTCAATCCGAGCTTCAGAAGTACAAAAATTAGAAGACTTACTAAATATAGTAAATCAAGAGTGAGCAAGCTGGAAAAACGCCTAAGTCTGAAGAACTTCCTGCTCAGCCCCCTAAATGCGTCCTCATCTGGAAAAAGCCATGAAGAAAATTTTAAGTGTTGAAGTTTGTCCTACTTGACCCCCTCAAATGCGCCCAAGATGACTGGCAGAAGGTTAAAAATGTCTAAGTTTGGAGATAAATCCTGCTCACCCCCCTAAATGCGCCCATCTTCAAGCCAAGGTGATGAAAAATGTTTAAGTTTGGAGTTAAGTCCAGCAAGACCCCTCAAATGCGCCCTCATCTTAGCTGGTGATGAAAAAAGTTTCAAGGCATGAAGTTTATCCTTCACCACCCTCAAAATGCGCCCAAGGAGAAATAGGGTGATGAAAAAGTTTCTAAGGCATGAAGTTTATCCTCCTCCATACCTCAAATGCGCCCTCAAGGAAGGATGGTAAGGAAAAGACAAAGACATGGCGTTAAATCCTCCTACACATGTGAAATGCGCCCATCTTGAAGATGGATGAAGAAGCCTTAAGGCGTTGAAGTTAATTCCTTCACCATATGTGAAATGTACCCAAGTAAGCTAGGAAGAAGACAAAAAGAGTTGACTTCCTCCTTGACCCTTTGAATGCGCCCAAGATGAAAGCGAAATGGGGTAAAGTGGCAAAGACGTGGTTAAGTCCACCTCACTATGCAAAATGCGCCCATGTTGGAAGCAAGGTCAAGACATAAGCCAAGGCGTTGGTGTTAAGTCCTCCATATGCTAAATGCGCCCAAGTCTAAGGTGGCTAAAGAAAAGTTTCTAAGTGTTAATTCCTGCTCAGTATGTGAAATGCGCCCAAGGGTATTGAGAATGTTAGCTTGAAAAAAAAAATTATCTAAGCCATGTGAGATCCTTCTTGACCCCTCAAATGCGCCCATGTTGGTGATGGGACTTAAAAAAAAAATTCTAAGTATTAAAATTTCACCTCCTAGAAGAAATACGCCCAAGCTTGTAAGGTGGTGAAATTCACTGAGGCATGAATAAAATTGGCAGTGGATACATCGGAAGGTGCCAGCTTCATGAAGTTGATAAAAAATTTCAAAGCCAAGAAAGAAAATTCACCCGGATGTGAAGAATAAGAATAAACTTGATTGAAAAATATTTTTCTAAGGTTAAAATTAAAAAAATTAAATGTACCCCTTCGTTTGTAGACCCATGGATTTGATGCTTTCTGAAGGGAATTTTCTTCTAGGTACTAGACATCTTCGAAGAAGAATTGATTTTAAAGTCTTCCAAAGCTCGCCAAGAAGTTTGAGATGAATATTTTTTCGTGGATGCTTGACTGATGAAATTCCTAAGGGGAAAATTTAAAAATTTTAGGCAAGGAATAAATGATGTTTTTGAAGATAAAATGCCTTGAATGGTGAATTTGAAGTTGATTGCCTAGGTGAATTTGCTCAAATTCTTCATGAAGGTAAATTTTCTCAAGCCAGAGATGGATGAAATCAAGTGTCAGAGCCTCAACTGGTGGAATAAATTTCTTGAAGAAGATGCAGTTGAAGTTAACACTTTCAAAAGATGATTTTAAAAATGCATCTCTTAAATATGCCCTTGAGGAGGATGAAATTTGTCTAAGGCATTGAAGTATGATGCACAGGTGTTATATGCCCCAGCCTACAGATGTTGAAAAATCATGAAGAAAGCAAAGTTGGCTAGAAAAAAGCGATGAACCCTATCAAATCCGGAGATCACTCAGACATTGGAGTTGAAGCATGAAAATTAGGTAAGTAAGGTGAGTTTATATTATGAAGTGTTCTGATGCTCTTCTCCTTGCTTGTTTTGCAGGGTGAACATTGAGGCCAAGGCATGATGACTTGGGGAGATGAAGCGAATACTTGGAAGAAATGGCTCAGTGTTGCACCCGACGCAATCAGGCGAGTGGCAAGGAGGAATGATTGAATCCAAGACAAGAAAATCTTTCAAGTTCCAAATAAAGGAAAAGATGAAGGCCCAGGCCTTGGAGACTGACATCATGACGGATTGAAGGACAAAATAAAAGAATTCTTCTTAAGTCTGAAGTCCTCCGACAATGACCCAAAAGATGTTCTCCAGCATGCTTCGTACAACTCAAGATGTAGTGTCAGTTGAGAAGAGAATCATCATCGAGCATGAGAAAGAAGTTGTCGCCTTGAAGTCAGATCGAGAACGTGCCTACCATATCCATTCAAGGAATTGAAGGAGTGGCGACTAGACTCATCCAATTTGCAGTCAAGAAGAGGAACAAGAGCAGTGCGAACGCGTCTATGAACATGAATCTTCTAGAGGATGGTGGACATTAATTGTTCATTTATTACTCCACTCCTCTTTTTAGGGTTAGGGCTGAGGTGGCACAATTTGGGCCATCTATCTGACTGTAATCTGAGCCATCCACTGGACTTGGCCAGCTATATAAAAGGGCATCCCCCCTCATTTGTATTAGTAGTTAGAATAGCAGAGAAGAAATAGAGAGAGATTGAGAGAATAGAGAGTAGCATAGGATGATAGTCTAGCTTAGATTGAAAAGGAAGGAAAGTCTTCCATCTGAATACTTTGTAAGAAGTTGTTGTGAACACTTTCATAATAAAAAAGTTTTCATTGATGGTGATCCCTTCTTTGTTATGAGTAGCTAGCGAGGCTTCTTCGTCCTTCCAATTCACGTAGAATCTTGAAGTAGCTTAAAGTAGAGTAGATTTCATTTCATACAAGTACTTAGTAATTGTGGAATGTGGTGCTCAATTTGAACAAAACTTCGCTTATCCATACCACTAGCAAGCTCGTTGATGGTGGGTTCGCCTTGCGCGGTCAACTGGAACATTGCGAACTTAACTTCAATTATGGTTTACATGTTGGCATGCGTCGCTGTGATGGTGTCTTCATATTGAATCGTGATTTGAATACTTTTGATTACTCCTCTGAAGATTGCACCGGTTTTGTGGAAGTTGTCCGAAGCGAGGCAAAGCAAGGCCCGGTTGAAGTCTGCGAGAATTGATCACCATGTCCCACGCCTTAGAGTAGATTAGAACCTTCTTATCCCTACACTCATTTAAATTCAGTTCATTTCTGGTTAGTGTTAGGAAACTTGTGCTTACCTACCAAATCATTCAAACCAAGTGAAGCCATTAATCCGTTGTTTGTTGTCAGTTGCTGAACAATTGCGTAAGTCCCCTTGAAATACCAACAAAATCACATCGAGCCAACTGAGACTATCCACCGCTTAGAAGGAACCTTGGAGTTGAACGCACAAACTCTCTCGCAATCTTAGCGTGTTGGATACTTTGATCAAGAGAGAATAGGGTAGCCGTTCGCAACTTTATTTTGTGTTGGTGCGGTCACAAAAATCACATCAACACTTGGGTAGAGATGTTACAGTCTTTCCCCAAGATTATAAGGCTGGATATACTCAATAATGAGGTATCCAAAAGGCCTGCAAAGAGATTAAATGTAACAAGATGTTACAATCTTTTTCCAGGATGAAGACAACTATTCTAGCCACGAACATCAAGAGATTAAGGAAGAAAAAGGTCATAAGTTGTCAGAGGACAAGCTAAACAAACGAAGGAGACTTGTGATGTCCCCATCACAAAGATAAGTATATTTTTAATATATATATATTTTTTTTTTTATGGATAAACAATAACATGTTTATATTATATACATTTAGATAGAATAATCATATTTACACAATTCAAAACATTCTCCTAACTAATTTGGATGCTATTGTGACAGCTTAAGCAAGATCGATTAAGGAAAAGAATTATAAGTTTGCTTGAGGACAAGCAAATTTGGGAGGGGAGGACTGTCATGTCCCCAAAATCATAACCAAAATACGTGGTATTGAAATATTAAATCAATATCAAAAAATTATAAATATAGACAAAGGCAATTTAAAATATCATTATAATTATAATTATCATTGATAATATTATAATTATAATGGTCAAATATAAAATATAATATAATAGTATTATAATTATAATAATATTACGATTATAAAAAAACAAGATCAAACAACAAACAAGAACACCAAAATGGCGAAAAGCAGTGTCGATTGTCGCATTCCGCAGATCGAGGTGGACGTCTCAAGGGAAGCAGATAACGACATCGATGCGCTGGTAAAAACGGCTGTGATCGCTAGGGTTCTGGGCACTTTCAGGCCTAGGGCTAAGATCAACTCATGGATTGGGGAGAATTGGGGCAAGAATGCGAAGGTCTTTTTCCTTCCCAAACAATTCTTCGTGGTGGTCATGGCTTCCGAGGAGGCCAAAAACGAGGTCATGAACAAGTCGCCTTGGAGAATGGGGGGAGATTTTGTGTACACATAGAAATGGTGCCATAGTTTTGATCCCAGAGGCTTCGAACCCTATGCTGGTCCAATTTGGATTCATCTTTATCACTTGCCTTTTGAGTTTTGGTCTGGTGAATGCCTCTATAAGATTGGTGACGGCTTAGGTCATGCAATCGACCTAGATATGGGGAATGGAAATACAGCTCACTACGCTTGAATTAAGTTACTTGCAATCAAAAAACTTCCCAAGTCGATCAAGATTAAATCATCTGCTGGTGTTTGGGAGCAGGATATCGAACTGGAGGAAAACAAACTCTTTTGCCTTTGCTGCCGTAGTAGGAAGCACTCAGAATCCCAGTGCCCCCGCCCCATTCCAAAGATTTGGGTGCAGAAGGAAAAGAAATATGCCCCCCCTCCCATCACGTTGGTCTGCCAGTTCCCTCCAATTGCAACAAACGAATCCAAGGTCATGCCCTCAGCAGCATGGGCCACCCCGTTGGATCATCTTGAGTTATCAAAAATGCCGTCCAGGCAAATCATCCCCTTCAGAACCATTGATGTGTCCGAACCACAAGTTGGTTGCAACATGGTCGATGATCGTTTGGTTCCCGCGATGCCCCTAGTGGTGGTGACTGCCACTACAGTGGATGCTTCAAGAGAGGAAACCGTTACAAAGGAACAATCAGAAGTAAATCAAGCTGCATCGGTTTCAAGGCAGATCATTCCTTACCTTGCCCCTGTGGTTCTTAAATCCTTTGGACCTGATCACATATCGGGTGCGCAGTGGTCGGAACCCTTGGATGAAATCTGGTCCGAAGATGGGGGAGACAGAGATGTGTTGGGGATTGTGGAACCCAGGAGCATTAACCAGATGGCTGCAATTTCCTCTGGAGGTCTAGCCAAAACCAAAAAAAGCAAGGGCCGTAAAAGTCTTCAACAAAAGAGGGAAGAGGTTGCAACAGAACAGGGGCTGCCAAAGATTAAGGAATACCTGTTGAGATCCAAGGGAGGCGTATCCTCTCCTGGAAAACCATGAAGATCACCTCTTGGAATGTTAGGGGCTTAAACGCCCCTAACAAAAGGCGCCTGATTAAGCGCCAATTGGACAGATTGGATGTCGATATTGTGATCCTCCAAGAGACTAAGTTGTCAGCAGATGATGCTGACTCTTTCGTTAAACACTGTCGGTCCTGGAATGGTTGGACTGTGGATGCTGTTGGTAGTGCTGGGGGCCTTGGTTTCTTATGGAAACCTAGTGCGGTGATCATGGAGGGTGGGTGTGGCACTACTTCCTGGGCCCATTGCAATTTTAGATCTCTCTGCTCCAATTTTTTGTTCCACCTTCTCAACGTCTATGGGCCTACCAAGACTAAAGACAAACGTCAGACGTGGGATAGCCTTTCACGTTTCATGAGTGACCTGAAGAATGATCTCATTATTCTTGGCGGCGACTTCAATGCCATCCTTGCATTGGATGAAAAGAGCAGTGGCCTGCAAAGTGAGAATATGGTAATCAAAGACTTCAGGAACTTTGTGGACAATAACTTATTGTGGGATATTCCCCCTAAAGTTGGGAAGTTCACCTGGAAAAATCGAAGACAAGGCTTTACCAACATTGCGGAACGTCTGGACAGGTTCCTGTTATCGGCAAACTGGTTGGAGCTCCCATTGGGCATTGAATCCTCTATTCTTCCCATCTCAATTTCTGACCACTTCCCTGTCTCGTTGGCAATATCTACCTTGAGCAAACCAAGGAACTCTTATTTCAAATTTGAGCGTATGTGGCTCCATCATCCAGATCTAATTGGTTTAATGGCTGCCCGGTGGGAAGAAATCCCAAAATCAGGGGGTACCAAAAGCTTTATATTCTACAAGAAACTTTCACATCTGAAAAGTAATCTCAAAGAGTGGAACATGTTGAGTTTCAAGGACATCTTCTTGGAAGAAAAGGAAATTAAGCTGAGAAGGTAATAGAGAACGACATGAACAATGATGATTTCTTGAAAGAAAAAGTACTAAAGGACAGGCTGAGTGAAGTCTCTGCCAGAATTGAAGAATTCTGGAAAGCCAAAGCCAGAGAGTCACGGCTGGAAGCAGGGGATGGTAGTACAAAAAAATTTCACAACTCTGTCAAAGCCAAAAGGGCTTTCAACAGAATCAACAAAATCAA